>PVHY01006352.1:0-75237 GCA_004024945.1 Uropsilus gracilis | reverse complement strand
CCCTTCCCTTCCCTTCCCTTCCCTTCCCTTCCCTTCCCTTCCCTTCCCTTCTCTTTTTGAGACCAGGTCTTACTATGTTGCCCAAGATACTCTTGAACCCGTGGACTCAAGTGATCCCTAGCCTCAGCCTCCCAGGTAGCTGGAATTATAGGCGCGTACCACTGCACCCGGCTAGGTTTTTCTGATTAAATATAATGTTATATTATTATTGGCTATTTCAGTCTGTTATGCCCATATTGTTTGAGAGTTCTTTTAGTATGCATTGGACTTCTTGTCTCTGTTAGGTCATTTCAACTACTGTTATCTCCTAAAATAGAAGTATTCACTGATGTTGAGTTCAAGCACTTGGGAGTTTTTCTGGTACTAGATAAAATCTTGCAGTATCATTGATCTTGGAGAGATTTGGGGTTTGCAGATATCTGTAGGGTTTTTGTTCAGTTTTGTGGCCTCTGCATCAAGACTGTTCTTTATCAGCCCCAAGCTACAGGAATTTGAGCAGAGGTTGAAGAAGGGCCTGGTTTTCTATTTATTAGAGGTGACATGAGCAGTGGTGCAGCAGCAAAGAGGCCATGTTGCTCTTGCTAAATATACATCCCTGACAGTTGGATAATAGGTTCCAGGAAGTTCAGTGGAAAATTAAAACAAAGCAACATTTATAGCTGATTGAACTTGAAAAGCCATTTTGGTGTTGAATGGCAAATATGTAGACTTCAGCATTCTTGGAGCTTAATGCTTCCTGCTGGATGGTCCTGTTCTTGTGTACATGATGGCCTGGGGAATCAGCAGTGTTTAGGGTACTCTCCTTTAAAGAGTGCTTTGAGGAAAGAAAGTTTGCTGTCATGTACAGAAGTCCCCTTTCCCACAGAGTTATGTAACATAGATTCCTTATGTCTGGGGAGCATCTTTCCTCTGATGGATTGAGGACTTATTTGTTAGAAGGATAGGAATGTCTGGCAAAAGACAGAGGAACTCCCTTAAGTACTATAAATAATCCTAGCCACTCTGTATTGGAGCTGAAACTCTAAACAGATTGCTTTGGTACACACACATGATCTTAGCATGGTAATACTTCTTATATCCTTAGCCATCCTGAGGCCACTGGCTTGTGGAAAGAGGGTAGTAAATTTTCTTAGAATCAGGAGAGGGTCTGCAAAGGATGGAGAGGTGAAAAAATAGTACAGAGAAGCTGGGTGTGGTGGCATGTGCCTGTAATCCCAGTTATCTGGGAGGCTGAGGCTAGGGATCTCTTGAGTCCACAGGATTTGGGACAACCCTGGGCAACATAGCGAGACCCCGTCTAAAAAAAAAAAAAAGAAATAGTACAGGGAATGTAGTTGGAGACAGAGAATTCGTTCTTTTACAGCTATCATTTTAAGTTACTGCTTGTATCAGGCTTGGAGAAAGAGGCTTGGATGTCTGATGAGCTTTGGTTTGATAAGGGTGTGAGAAAATCATTGTCATGCAATCCCATGACACTTGCTAACAGACTGGCAATGGGGACATGAATTGTGGATATGAACCTAATTTTCTTTTCCTACGCAAGCGAGTTAACCTTTGTTAACTATAGAATGAAGCATTCCTGTGCCCTGTGAATTTCCCCAAAGTTGAACTGAGAGCTTACAGGACCTTTTCCAAACAGATGAGCATTTTTCTACCTTTGCATTTTAACTGGAAAATACAGATACAGACTTAAAGTTTCTTCATTTCCTCTTTTAATTAGTGAAGAGCACAGGTGGGGTCCACTTTTATATTCCTCCTGTAAGTATGGTGGTATGTTTATAAACTTAGAAAATGTTAAATTCTCTGCCTCCACTATGCTGTGGTATTGAGGCATAATATACTTAATGGGTCTCTTCTCTTGTGCTCAGCTGCATCCAAGACAGCTTTTTGCTTAGGTTGATTGGGAAGCATTTATAAAACTTCAACTAACCTATACCTTCCCTTATAGTTTAAGGCTATTGAAGTTTAACTTTTAGTTCAGTAACTTGTTGGGGCCTATCTATTTTAGTGGGCAGTTTTATCCATTGCAAGAGAATCTTGATGCTTGATTCAATGTTGTGCAGGCAGTATATAATTATTTCAGTTGGAGTAAATTCGTTCGTTCTTCTAATTTTCCCAAGCTGTGAAATGATGTGTTGTCATAGGAAAACCACTTTTTTAGTTTAGTTTCTCCAACAGAAACAACTCTGCTCATAAAACTCTGCTCCTGATGTTTTCCTCAATTGCCTGCACAAGTCCTTGAGAAAGAAACAGGTTTCCAGTAAATTGAGTTTAATTGTAGTCTGTTGTTTCTCTGTCTCCATCTCACTCTAGCACCATTAGTTTGCTTTCTAAGTCAGTTAAAGCAAAGATGTGTAGTCTCAAAAAAAAAAAAAAAGATGTGTCTTATTTTGTGGAGATCTGATATGTGGCCTGTCATATGTTGGTGGTCACCTAATGGTGAAATTAGGGTTAAGGTGCAAGGAAATGATGGTTGATATGTTGTTTTGTGGATATAATCTTCTAGTGAGTACTCGCTTTGGTGGGATCAAAAACAGTGCTGAACGTTGTACCAGAGATCCAGTATAATGGTAGCATAACTGTGGGTGCTAGTGAAGAGGAAACAGGGCGCTGGGCAAAGGTAAGTTCATGACTTGAAAGATGCTCCTCCAGGTTATTCTCCTTATTTGAAAGAGGTGATACTTTAACAAGACGCTCCATATTCTTCTGAGTACGCACAAACCCAAACTGAAGTGAGTGCTCTTCCTTTTTTCTGAAATAAGAAAGTGATTTACGAGGTGTGGGCTCTTATGTGAAAGAAAACAAAACGGACCGTTGTGTGGGCTCATAAAATTCTTGTGCCATCTAGGTGGTGTGAGTTACAGGAAGAGAAGATGGAGAGAACTAGCTGGCCCTCCCTTGCTGGGGCTCAGCTGCCCTGAATACTTGTGATATTGTGGGTTATTTATGAGCTCATCTGGTCTGGGATTCACTGCCCCACACCCTGGTAGGTGAAGATTTGCAGGCAGAATGTAGAAGCCCTCATTAATCTTCTTGGTCTTGTTGAGGATTTCTTGCCGGCCAGAGCTCCTGTTGGAGAACAGACTGGCCTTTCCTACTGAACTGCAACAGCTCAGATTAATATTAATCCCTTTAATGCTGTAGTTCATGATATAGTCATTAGGTGACTTGAAACTAATCCTGTCCACCTAACTAGTGTGATTTATTAAATACACATGGAGATCCAGTCTGACTACAGCCAGGCAGAATCAGCAGCATATAAATACCTCTGTGTATTTGTATTAACGCTGGTTGATTGGGACACAATTATAAGATGGACTAGGGAGAAACAAGGGCAGAAGGACACTGAGCTCTCTAAGCAATGATATTTGCCCACCCTTAGCCTTTAGCTTAAGTGGTAAAAACTAAAAATACTCTATAAAGACACAGACCCAAACTAAGGAGGAAAAAAAAAATCCCTTAAATGTATCAATTACTTGCATGACTTTCCTACTAAACTTTTTTCCCTTAACGTTTTAAGAGAAACTATTCAAATGCAGCTTTTTTTATGACTTCTCTTGCTTAGATTCCTTGAGTTCTTAATCTAGGCAGGGCACTGGGCACAATGGCCTATCTCCTCTCCTGGCTTTAGGACTTAAATTTTTCTTTTTGAAAGGGGCAAGGAGGTAGAGCAGCCAAGCCTGCCAAATAACAGTTCTCTTCTTTGAGATGCTTGCCCAAGCTAGCAGAAGCATAATTTCTTTTGTAAATAATTGAGGTTTATCATTTTCCTTTCTCAAACCTTCTTTTCTTCCCCGCTTTGCTCTTTAGCAGAGATGGCATTAATATGAAAAACATCTACCTAGCTGGCTTCGTTTAATCAGGCAAGTCTGACATTTGTGAAACCTCTCATTAACATTTTCCCCAAAGAGCACAAAATGGCTTCCCCTCCAACTCCCCTCCCAGTGCAGCTACCTCAAAGTTTAGGCTGCTTTCCATCACCATTGGCAGTCTGTTCGCAGAGATGTTACTTCTGTAAACTCTCACTCTTGGCCAACAGCTGCTGGTCACATATGGGAGGACCTTCTGTTCAGGTGCTGCCCTGTCCTTGTAAACATTTTTTACCATTTTTCTTGGAAATGACAAGAAATCTGATAGGAAAATTGGGGTGTGGATTTCTTTATTACTTTCCTATGAACTTTTTCAGCGAGTTCAAAAATATAGGTTGACCACTGCTGTGTTCATGTCCTCTACTAGGTACTTATCCCTACCTTAGTAATTTACAGAACATAATTAACTAGTCCATAAACTGGAATATGCTGTGTGCTGAAGCAACAACATTTTAAGAGGTACCAAGAAGGAAGAGATTAATTCTGGTAGCAAGAAATCAAGGTTAATTATCTTTACTGAAATTAAGAAAGTGAGAGTCAGGTCCATATTATTGGGAAGATCTTGGTTTTGTTACTGTCATTAAAACAGAGACTTTGAGGGCTGGGCCTGGTGGCTCATGTTTGTAAGCTTCAACCTGTGAAGCGGCTGGGGCTAGGGATCGCGGTTCGAGTCCCACTCGGGGCAACACAGCGAGACCTAGTCCCAAGAAATAGCTGGGCGTGGTGGCACGTGCCTGTAATCCCAGCTACCTGGGAAGGCTGGGAATTGCTTGAGTTCGTGGTACCCCAGGCAACGTGAACCTGTGGTTCCACGGGCAAAAATAGCAAGACCTAGTCTCAAAAACAAATAGATAAATAAAATAAAAAATAAATTAAAAAAAACAGAGACTTTGCATCCATACACTGTGTATGTACCCTGAATCAATGAATAAGAACTAACCGTAGTTTAAAAAAATATATGTACTTCATTCTTAGCAGTGTTATTCACAATAGCTAAGACATGGAAACAGCCAGGCTCATCAGCAGATTAATGGATAAAAAAGATGGTATATATGCTCAGTGGAATATTACTCTGTCACTTAAAAAGATGAAATCTTGTTTTTTATGACAACACAAAATAAATTAGAAAGTGAAAATCAATTTTGGATGGTTTTACTCATGTGGAACATAAATAAAGCAAATTGATTAACAAAGCACAACAAAATTAACTTTTAGACTAAGAAAAATATGGTGACTACCATTGAGGAAGGGGGATGGGAGGAATAGGTAGAATTGGTTAATTTGATAGTATGATTTGCACTAGAATTTTGGTGGTGGATGCAGTGAAGTATGAAGCTCTATATAAATTGTGAAGCTCTATTCCCAAAACCTACATCATAGACTAAAGGTAAATCAATACAATTTTATTTTTAAAAGTCTTTGAATACTATTTTCCTACCTGATCAAACACACAGCTCTTCTGTTTCTTTTTTATTTCTTCCTAGAGACTGCCTTTGCAGAGACCTCTGTTCTCTTCCAGTCTGCATTTGTTGTTCTAATTTAGGTCTCTAATGCAATTGTTATTTTAGAACTTTCCTTCACTTTTGTCTGGACTTCTTCTTTCCTGTGTCTATTTCTTTCTGTCTTGGTTTGTTTCTCTCTTTCTCTTTTTTTAATCTTCCAATAGCTCTTAGGAAGGAACACCTGGCATATAAATTTTTTCATACCCTGAATATATGAAATTATCTTATTCTATAGTCATACTTCATTGAAGATTTGACAGAGTATATAATTAGCTTGGAATTCATTTTCCTTTAGAAGATGGTGACTCTCTTTTCTTGTTTTCTCATTGCCAGTGTTGATCTTGAGTAGTCTGATGCCATATTAAATCTCTATCTTTGAATTTGAACTAGAAGATTTTATGGTCGCTTTGTTCCTGATCTGAAATTCCTGGTGTGATCTCTACTTCATTGTTTTAGGTTTTTAGTGGGAGTTCTTTTGATCATATCATTTGCTTTTGGGAGATGATCTTTTACTAGTGTTTCAATAACTTCCCCTTTTTCTGCTTTATTCCTGTTCTCTAAACTCTTACTCTTTTTTGCCCTTCTGGTGCCTCCATTTCAAAACTTGTTTCTGATTGATGCTTCCTTCTAAAACCACTTGATTTTCACAGCAGTGCTTCCACTTCTGCTAAGAATGTGTTGATAAATCTCAACTCTCATTTACTTCTTTCTCCCATTCACCCCATCACTTTATTCTATTGTGTTTCAGTTTTTATATAAAACTCTTGAACAGTCTTAGCATCTTACACTTCTCCGTCCTAATATTTGTCATGATTATAATTGTGTGAGCTCATGCCTAATGTTTTTTTCTTCCACTCCAGAGGAAAATGACATAAAGGCACAGATTGCATTGAATTGTTCACCACTCAACTTCTATTGCTTACCCCAGTGACTGCCACAGAGTTGGTGCTCAGAAATACTCATTGAGTGAATTAATTAGTATCTTTCTTTAATCAAATAGATGTTATTTTGTCAAATGGAATGAAATAGAAATTTAACTTTTACTCCTTAATAAATAACCATATGTACAATGAAATTTATTGAATATTTTTTATTATATGTCATATGTTATTGTCTTATCTATTCTCTTGCTTTTGCATTGTTGTTTGTCATGGTTTATTAATTTAAAAATGTTACTGTAAACTTTCTGTCATTGGTTATTTTATTAAGCATTCTAGCTATTTTCCTATATTATTTCATATATAATCATTCAAGTTCTTTTAAATATTCCCATTGGGATTTTGATTCAGAAGTATGAGTTAATATGGGGAGAACTGACATCTCTAAAATGTATTTGACCTCTCTATCAAGGAACATATCATGGTTTCTTTGCTTATTCTTTACGTTTGTAGGTTTTTTCTTTCTCCCATTAATGTGCCATAAATATCTTAAGTTTATTCCTAAGTATTTTTCATTTCCAATTGTTAATGGAAATGAAATCCCACCATTATATGTTTATTTTAACTAAAATTGCATTGATTTTCCTGCATTCCTACAATAGTTTATGTTATATGCCTAAGACAAAAGAACTGCTAGCATTTGCCTAGGACAAAAGAACAAAAGCCAGATGTTTCAGTTTATCTATTGTTACATAACAAACCATTCCAAAGTTTTGTGACTTAAAACAACCACTGTTTTATTATATCTCACAATTCCATGGGTTGACTAGGGCTCAGCCGGGCAGTTCTTCTAATGGTCTCATTTGGGGTCTCTCCTGCGGTTGCAGTCAGCTATGGCTATGATTTAGATGTCTGGCGCCATGTGGCTTCTTTTGACGGGATGTCTTAGTTTCTAGGGTTTTACCTCATGACCTCTCTCCCACAGGACAGCTTAGACTTTGTGCATGGTAATTCACATCACCAAAATGGAAGAAATAAAGTTAATAAACATTTTAATGCCTGGGTATGGAAGTCCAGGATTTTTAGTTCATTTTGTATTTGCCAGGTGGTCTACGGCCATACCACCCTGAACGTGCCCGATCTCATCTGTATTTGCCAGGTGTATTTGTCAGAGCAGTTACAGGCTAGACTCAAGGGAACACTCTTAAACCCTACCTCTTGATTTAAAGAGGAACATATGCCGGGCACAGTGGCTCGTGCTTGTAAGCTTCAGCCTATGAAGCGGCAGGGGCTAGGGATCGCGGTTCGAGTCCCACCTGGGGCCCGTATAGTGAGACCTAGTTCCAAAAAAAATAGCTGGGTGTGGTGGCGCATGCCTGTAATCCCAGCTACCTGGGAAGCTGAGGCTGGGGATTGCCTGAGTCTGTGGTACCTTGGGCAACGAGAGCCTGCGGTTCCATGGGCAAAAATAGCAAGACCCAGTTTCCAAAAAAAAAAAAATAAAATAAAATAAAGAGGAACATATGAGGAGTGAAACTGTTTAAGAACTGTCTTTGGAGGTTAATCATCATGATAGCATTTGTTTTTCTGTCCTTTCTCCTTCCTTTTATACCAAGCAGCTAATCTAGACTCTTAGGTTCTACAAGCATCTTTTATCCTCTTGATTTCCAGTATCAAATAACTATATTCATTATTAGAAGAAGAAATTTAGTTGGAGGGGGAGTAGTGGGGGTGGGGGGACTATGTTTCTACCTTTCTGTTTGCTCTTCTGGATGAGGCATAAGTCCTATGGACAGAGGTTCACTGAAGCGTGAAATGCCAGACAAGAGGACAGGTGCAAATTGGTCTTATTCTCCTCAGTTCTGTTTAATCTCCAGAAAGGACAGCCATCTCCTTTCCTCTGTTGAGATCCAGTCCTTTCCCTTATGAATTGTCCTAAGAGCTTCTTTCTAAGCTCACCCAAATAGAAATGAGAAAGTGTTATTTTTTTCACATAGTACTTCTTCCTACCCTGGGTTTACTAACCTCTGACTTAACAGTTCACTCTAAGCAAAGATGTATAGTTTTTCTCCCTTCCTCCCTTTCAGCTTTGTCTGAAGGAAGGCAGCAGGTGATGGAATGCATAAAGGATGTGATGCAGTGTTGGGGGGGGGGTCTTTTAGTCTTTTTTTTTCACACACTATGGATGTTGCTCAACAGAATGAGTGTGAAATTTAGTCATAGCCACAGCATGTGTTTCAATTTTCCAGGGAATTTCCTCTTCCTAACTGTAGGCTTAACCCTTTGTTCTGTGTAGTATCAAGAAATATGAAATTAGCTATTTGCGAGGAGAAAATGCCAGGATTTCAAAGAACTCCTTGGAGATACAGGATCTGCAACTTATTTCCTGCCAAATGGCTGTGGAAAAAAAGCATAAACCTTGGGCTTTGATAGATATGGATTCATATCCCACCTCACCACTGGATGATCACAAGCAGTTAATTTGACCTATTTTAGTATCCATTTTTCATCTGCAATATAGAGATTAAAAACTTGTCCTATAGGACTTTTGTGAGACTTAAACAAAATTATATGTTCACGGTTCTTAAAACAATGCATATCTTGTACATAGCACATGGTAGGTACTTGATAAACATTTGTTTTTTTTTCCCTCTAATCTTTTCACTGAATCCTGAGGATAGCTACTTTTCCTTTATTCTGTGCCATGTTGCATTTGTCATGTACAATTTCTTAATCTAGAGTCAGTGCTTTTCTCCCTGAATCTTTAACTTTATGTTAGAGGAAAGAAATAATTTCACATACATAAGAGTCCCTCTGGGGGGAGGAGGGATTCCACATTAAACAAAAAAAAAAAAAGGGAATCTCTGAGAATGCTGAGAAGAATACAAGGTTTGCCTTCTCCATCTGATCTTGGAGGTCACATGTACTTATAGTAGTGATAAAATCATTTAGTGGTAGGGCTAAAATGAAAAATAGAGGTCATCTAGTCTATTTTATAAAGAAGACTGACATAAAGAAGGTCATTCATGTGCAAGGTGTCATAACAAAGTTGTGGAACTAAAGCTCTGACTGACTCATCCATTGCTATGTTTGTAATTTAACTTTCTTGATTTTTTTTGAGTTGTAAGTACTAAGGGCCTGGCTTTTGTTATATATGAAATTTATTCTTTTAAATTGCATCCCTGATTAGACTTTTAGTAATGGGGAAGGAAGCACTTTAAAGATTCCTTGGGGAGCATCAGCGTCCCATTAAAGATTTATCAATTACCACCTGAAAATCTCTTCTTTCCCTAAGCTTATCCAAAGGGCAGTGAGGTGGCAGTTCAACTAACTGTTGATCATCTGTTCCCAGAATGGTAAACTGGGAGTGAAATTTGTTTCTACTGTTCTTTGTCGTTATTCTTCCAAATAACTCCAAGTATGGGTGGCTGACCCCAAGTCCTCAGCTCTTTTTCTTTCTTTAAAATGAATTAACATACAGTAAACCTTTAGGGTATTCCCTTGATAAGTTTTTTTATAATTTCAAAAACCGATATAACTACCATTTTTAAAAATAAATATTTCATCGCCCTTCAAAAGTTCCCTCATGTCCCTTTAAGTTAACCCTACACACTCATACACAAAACCACTTTGTTCTAGTACCACAGATTGGTTTTATTTTTGGACTTCACATAAATGAAATTATATTGGATATAGTCATATCTAGCTTCCTTTCACTTCTTGGAATCTATCTATGAGGTTGCTTATGTTACTAATTTTTTGGTTTGTTTTTTGTTACTAATTTTTGTTACTGTTTGTTTTATGTTACTAATTATTTTGATTTGTTTTTCTAGTACTGAGTAGTATTCAATTATGTGAATAAACTGGAAGGGAATTTGTCCATTCGCTTATTGAAGGACATTTGGATTATTTCCAGTTTTGTTTTATTATAAATGAGACTGCTATAAACATTACTTTATAAGTCTTTGTGAATATATGTTTTCATTTTTCCTGAATACACACTTAAGAGTGAAATTACTGGGTTATAAGGTAGATGAGTGTTTAACATTAAAAGAAACAGTTCAAAGTGATTGTACCACCCAGCTGTAGCTTTTCCTCCCCTAGGGACTAGGCTCTTTAAATTGAGGATTTGGCAGGAGAGAGGACCCACATCATCAGTTTCCCTGCTGCCAGAGCACAGTGGCCTGAATCGGACACTTAAAAGCTGAAACAGGTGTTTGAAACCCTACTCCAGCCTCACTATTTGATGCCAGTCCCACTGAGAGACTAAGTTTGGCCAACAGAAATCAGACCTAATCTAATTGATGCTGGATTAGAGATTTTTGCAGGACATGGCTACATAAGAGCGTATGTATGTGACTTGGTACATTTTAAATAGATAAATGAACATCTTTATGTAGGAGGGGTCCTTGGTACCCCAGATGCTTCTAGAGTAAGGGGTGATTAATTTTTGTGCCAATTGAAAGCATTTCCCCTTACTCTTGCTTCTTTTCTCCTTGAGGCTATGTGTAGTGGAAGTCAGCACTTCCCTTAGAAAAGTTAACATTGTCAAGGGCTTTAGCCAGATAAAATTTGGTATATGTTATATCAGATACTATGGGAGATAAATTATGCCCTGGTAAATTCTTTCTTTATTTTTAAAATCTCTGTTTTACGGAGGCCTTGGGGAGCTGATTCTCATGGGCTAACCATAAATGCAAGAATGAAGGTTAGAGTGTGGGTTTCCAGAGCCAAATGACTTAAGATACTAAAAAGCATGTGGTTACTCTAACCATGCTCACTGGGTTTGAAGTTCATAGACGTGTGATCTGCCTTTACAGGGCTGTGCCAACTAAAGATTTCAAAAGAATAGGTTCTAATGCCAAATCTTCCCTAATAATGATTAGAAGAGTTTGGGGAGAAGGGCAGTGGGCTCCCCATTCTAATCTACTAGTCTAGTGTCTCCACAGATCCTTGAGGGGGAAAGGTATTTCAGAATTGTCCCACCTTCATTGGTGGCCATTCTCTTAAACTTAGTTTTGGGATATCTTTAGACTTCAGTCTTGGAAGGGAGAGCCCAGTTTTGGACTATATATTTTGTCTATCAACTTGATTCTTGGTATGAACTAAGCTAAAATTCAAAGGCTAAGATTCTATCAATATCTGTTTTTCTTTTATCATGTAGTAAAACTGACTTTTTGGTACAAAAATTCCTGTAATGATTGTGGCCATCAGGATACAGGAAAGTTTCATCACCCCAGAAAATTCCCTCTGTTAGCCCTCCCACTTTTTTTTTTTTGAGACGAGGTCTCCCTGTGTTGCCTGGGGTAGTACCTATCCTGTGGACTCAAGCTATCCCCAGCCTCAACCTCCCAGGTAACTGGAATTACAGGCACCTGCCACCATGCCCAGCTGCTTTTTCAAGAACCAGGTCTCGCTGTGTTGCCTGGCATAGTCTTGAACCTGGGAACTGAAGTGATCCCTGTGCTCTTGCATTCCAGAGCTTGGATTATAGGTGCACTCCACCACACCCAGCTCCTCCCACTCTCCTAATCCCTGTCAATCACTGGTTTATTTTTTTTATTTTTTGAAACTAGGTCTCACTATTTTTGCCCGTGGAACCCAGGCTCTCATTGCCTGGGATACCACAGACTCAAGCAATCCCCAGCCTCAGCTTCCCAGGTAGCTGGGATTACAGGCTCACGCCACCACACCCAGCTATTTTTTTTTTTGGAACTAGGTCTCGCTACGGGCCCCAGGCGGGACTCCAACCGTGATCCCTAGCCCTGGCTGCTTCATAGGCTGGAGCTTACAGGCACCACTGGTTTATTCTTCATCACCATAGTTTTATCAAGAAAATCATAGAAATGGAATTGCATAGACCGGGCATGGTGGCGCATGCCTGTAAGCGGCAGCCTAGGAAGCCACTGCCAGGGCCAGGGATCACAGTTCAGGTCCCTCTGAGAGCATGTAGCAAGACCTACTCCCCAAAAAATATAGCTGGATGTGGTGGCGTGCGCCTGTAATCCCACTACCTGGGAAGCTGAGACTGGGGATTGCTTGAGTCTGTGGTGCCCTGGGCAACATGAGCCTGCTGTTCCACAGGCAAAAATAGCAAGACCTAGTCCAAGAAAGAAAGAAAGAAAGAAAGAAAGAAAGAAAGAAAGGAAGGAAGGAAGGAAGGAAGGAAGGAAGGAAGGAAGGAAGGAAGGAAGGAAGGAAGGAAATGGAATCTCATAGCATGTAACTTTTGAGACTGCTTCTTCCATTGAGCATGATACCTTTGAGATTGGGTTAAACTGGTACATAGACCAATAGCTTTTTCCTTTTTCACTATTAAGTAATATTCCATTGTGTGTATGTAAGACAATTTGTTTATCCATTCACTAGTTGAAGGACATCTGGCTTCTCCAGTTTGGGGCAGTTATGAATAGAGCTGTTATACACATTTGTGTATAGGTTTTTATGTGAAGAACATTGGTTTTCATTTTCTAGGATGAATTACTCAGGAGGGGAATTTCTAGGTCAAAGGGTAAGTGTATATTTAGCTTTTAATACAGTCAGGCTACTCCATAGTCACTATATACTTTGCATCCCCACCATCAATGAGAATTCTCGTTTCCCCATATTCTCTCCAGTACTAGCTATTTTTAGTGTTTTTATTCAAGCCATTCTAGTAGGCAGATAATGGTATCTCCATGTGACTTAAATTTGCATTTCCCTAATACCTGGTGAAATCAAACATCTTTTTCATATCCTAACTGCCATCCCTGTATCCTGTTTGGTGGTGTGTCTGTTCAAGTCTTTTGCCCATTTTAATTGAAACTAGTGTAGTTATTTTCTTCCATTCTGTAACTTATCTTTTCCAGTCTGCAACTTGTCTTTTTAGTCTCTTAATTTCTCTCAGAATGAGCAGAGACATTTTTACTTTTGGTGAAGTCGGTTGTATCAGTTGTTTTCTTCTGTGCATTTTGCTTTTGGTATTTCAACTAAAAGTACTCTTTGTCTTATCCCAGGTCACAAAGATTTTTCCTATATTTTCTTTTGGAAGTTATACAGATTTGCGCTTTTTACTTATATCTAAGACCTTTTTTGTAGAACATGTGAGGTTTAGATTGAAGCTTTTTTTTTTTTTTTTGGATTTCCAGTTGTTCCAACACCATTTGCTGAAATCATTGCCTTTTTAGGTACCAAATTCTTACAAATTGTATCTACCTTAGGATTGAAAGAGTTGTAGAGAATTCTCTTGGGTTTCTCCTTTCTCTCCAGGAATCATCCTATTCTTGTTACTGGTTTCTTTTTGAGTCTTTCTGATTCGGGATGTTTTCAATGTCATGTAATGGAACACTCATTATTTGTAAGGTGATTGAGCATAAAGTATTTCATTATAAACTGGCCATCCATCACAAGGAAACTTGTGGGCTGTAAAAAACATTAACTATGCACTGTGGGCTGGAATGCAACTTTACTGAATAATGCAGCTTTTGTCTTGTATGCAGTTGGGATAAAAAGAGAGACAAAGTGAGAGAGAGATGATAGACAGATATTGTTGGGGAAACAGGTGTTAGCTGAACCCGGGTTCTTTCTTATGTTTTCTGAAGTTTGTTTCCCAACCCAAGATATATTAAACTATCTTGAAGATTCTCTAGGCACCTTTCAGAGAAAATATGTGACTTCTCTCAGTACTGCTGCACCCATAAAATTTATTTTTTCACTGTATACACCTCACAGATATGTATTAATGGCACATAGTTAGGGTGCTTGTCCTTTCCTATGGGTTACATTTTTGATGCCTTTGTTACCTCATCAGTAAAATGGGAAATGCCCCCTTACTATAAAATTCTTGAACCATCCGGGCATGGTGGCACGTGCCTGTAAGCGACAATCTAGGAAGCCACGGCGGGGATCAGGGATCGCGGTTCGAGTCCTGCTCAGGGCAATGTAGCAAGACCTAGTTCCCAAAAAAAAGCTGGGCATGGTGGCACGCGCCTGTAATCCCAGCTACCCGGGAAACTGAGGCTGGGGATTGCTTGAGTCCGTGGTACCCCAAGCAAGGTGAGCCTGTGGTTCCACAGGCAAAAATAGCAAACCTAGTCTCAAAAAAAAAAAAAAAAGTTCTTGAACAAAGGTATCTAGGCAAAATAAAATACTCAGTCATGGTGTCACTAAGAATTTATAATATGTTGCTATAGAAATCATTTCCAGTTCTTGGAGGAAGGTAAGTTAGTAGGATACTGTATACTTACAGGACAGAAAGAGGTTTGTTCAGTTCTATAATTGATTCTCTGACTCCTAGAAGCTTTGCCTACTGATGCTTCAGTCTTTTTCATCATGTACAGAACTTGCTAGTATCAATTCAGAATATAGTTATTTTTTATTTTCTTTTACTTCCCTTCAGGGCCTCTAGAGGAGAACTGACAGGGTAGTAATTGATAAAATAAACTTACAGTTGTCTTCTTTTTTTTAATTAATTTTTATTATATAATTTATATATATATTTCACATCATTGTTGTCTTCTTGCTGCCATTCAACAACAAAATTTTTTCACTAGTCTATGAGAGGAATTTGTATTGAAAAAGTTGGTCTAAAGTATAATGGCTGCATAAAGCTGGGATGAATTGTTCTGTTTCAAAGTTTTTGATTTCTCCTGGGCTTTCAAATTGCCTGCTGAAGTTTCAGCTTGGTCATGTACAATGCATACAGAAAGAGCACAGCAGAGTAAAGGACCACAGCAGCCCTGTTTTGCCTGTGTGTTACAGCCTAATTGTTTTCCTTTCAATATGTGCCAATTTCCTAGCAGGAAGAGAACTAGTGTTTAGAGTTGATCTCATCAAACTTGTACAGATGGATCAGTCTGTCCTTGGACCTCTGTGGTACATTTGAGGCCAGTCCCTCTGGGCCTCATTTAGCCCTCTTGGCCTTGTTAAAGGGACCTCACTTTTCTTCTTGGATTAGGAAGGAGCTTGGATAAACCTGGTGCTTAATTTGTGTGGCAGTACTAAAAACAATGTGTTTAGTCACTGGTTAGTAGGAGGAAGGTTTACAAGAAACTTCAATTCTAGGATAGTTGTTTTAAAAATTGTATTTGCTATTTAAGTCATAGTTTTAAAAAAATTTTTAATTTTATTTTCTTCATACAGATTTAGTCACATATATGTACAGTTATGACCCTTCATTTTCCCCTTCCCCCACTCCCCCTCTGGTGGCTCCCACTGCCCTTTCACTGCAAGCCATTGGTTAGTGTTTGGCCTATTGGTCTCTTCTCTTTACTGGTGCAGTGTCTTTTTCCTGGATGATGACCTGCATTTCTGGGGCTTCACGGCCCGTGCTGCTTCGATTTCCATGGGTGCCTTTGTAGTGAGTAGTTAGTCCGATCATGTGTGAAACCTTGTTGGTCAGTTGAGGTTCAGTTGCATCACCCTGTTGTCCTGTCTCCTTTGTTGTGAAGCTTCCTGCAATGGAGGTGACTCTCCCTTTTCTCCAGACCTGTGTGATTCAAGTCATACAGTTTTAATATATGTATTAGTACCCTTACGGAAATAGCATAGAATAATATTTAAGCATATAGTACAGTCTTTAAAAACATGGATTTTGGGGTCAGAACAGGCCTGGACTTAAATTCTATCCTACTTACTGTGTCACCATGGGTGAGTCTCTTTTATCTCTCAAGACCTTGGTTATCTTCTTTATCTATAAAATGGGGACAGTTAACACTATTTCTCAGGGTTATTAGATGGTAAAATAATTTATGTATAATTGTTATGCTTAAATAATGTGTAACTGTTGCTGATATCTGAAGCAGATTAAAATAGTTGTTTTGAGCAACGGTAAATTCTTTTTATAAAAATAGTGGATAGCAGCTCCTAGCAAGCAAAGCTAAACTGACTATTTAGCAGGAATACTCAAGTTGGGAATCTCATTTTTCTTCCAATCAGTATTATGAATCATATAAAGAAGTTTTTCCCATTTGTATGCTGCCTTTAAGTATCTTTTTGTCTCCTGAAAGTGAAGGCTAAATCTGACCTCAGGCAGATTAGAATGACTATTCAATGAGGAGATGGTAAAAATCAGGATTTTAGGAGCAGAGATTTACTGAAAGTAGCCTCCTCTGCATATGCTATGGGCATTTCAATCCTGAAAAATATATATCCTCTTCCATTCTTCTTTCTCTAAGGGGAAGTAGACCTGCTATCGGGACAGAGAGGTCACCAAGGTTTTGACAAGGTGTTTGAGCCATGAAACATATATAAATGCCAAACCTTTTTCTTTCCTGATCATCTTGAACCTTTGTGGCCAAATATTTAGGAAGGATCTCTAATTATGTCATCTTATGCCATCTCTTATTTACTTTTGCACCTTATAATCATGACCTTCCTATAAATTACTTACCAAAGACAGTACAGGAGAAAGTATTAAATTGTGACTTCTAATCTGTGGGATTTTCAGACTTTCCATAAAACCCCAGAATGCTTGAATTTAGGAATTAATCTTATGATAGCAGAGAAAAAGTATGTGCTTTAGTTAAGGAGTTTTTAGTTTTATTATTATTAGTCATTAAAAAAACTTTGGGTTGGCCTTTAAGGAATAGACTAGGCTGAAAAATGAATACTTCCCCAAAGAGTTCTCAATAATCAAGTACTAAAAATAATTTGCTTTTCTTAGTGTAAGATGGTTGGTACTCTTATATTCTGCCCACCCTAGCTGGACTCATGGACCCACGTTGTACTTGGATAGATACAATAGTGATTAAGCCATCACTATACTACATCTCTTTCTAAAGGGTCATAACATCAAAGATAATCTACACACACACACACACACAATGCCATTCTTCTCTACCCTTCTAACCCTGTTTACCCTGCTATACACCTATTCCTAGGTATAGCACAGTCAGAAAATTAAGAGAAAGGACCTAACCCTTTCTCTTAAAATGGAATGTATAAGTCATAGATAAAATAGCCAGAAAAACCACAAAGCTTTTTGTGCTCAAATAATTTTGTCCTATGCCTCTGGAATCAGAAATTTCAACAGGGTAAATAGATTTCTGTTTTTACATGCTCTGATTAATCTGTTATACATGAACCATCTTGAACCATCTTGTTAATGATGATACTATGTCTCTAGGAACATGAGCTAATATCTGCAAGATAAAGAATGAAGTTGGAAGAAGGCTGGTGACCCTCTAGAAATCAGGAAAGGGAAAGTAGCCTCGGAGGACAAAAGGGTCAAGACAGGCATTTCTGAAGCCAAGTGATGTTGAAATAATATACCACTGGCCTTTTTCCTTGTCAGAGTAATCCAATTGAGAATGCCCAACTGCCTCTACTAAGAGTCACTCAGGAGTAAAGAGCTTCACTACCAGGGAAAGCAGCTTATGTGTGCATTTTGGCTCAGGAATGTGCCAGTCCAGTGCTGGCCGAAATGAGAAAAGGCAGGGTGGTAAGGGCTGGAGAATACAGCCTCCTGGAAGAATGATGGCTGCTCCACTGTAGGCTAAGAAGAGAATTACCTTTTGTATCAGGGTAGAGCTTATTGACATGTATCAAGGCCTTTGACATAGATCATCAGAGAGGATGGCAGTCCTTAACGTCAAAAGAGAAACCAGAATTTATCTCCTTTTGAATGGGTCACTTCATCATCAACTGAGAAATGAGGAAACTTGGGAGACATCTGTAGATTCTTAAACTGGCGTTGGACCAAATGAAACTTGTCTATTTTACTATTATAGGAAGGTGAACTTCCTGTTCACTGGTGTTCTATGAGTATTCTATGAGTAGAATACCACCAAGACATCTCTGAAAGTCTTCACTTTGCTTTGGGTTGAAGTGGCTTGTGTGCTTCTCCAGAATTAGTCATTCTTATTGTAATTGTTCTTATTTGGCACTGACTAGCTAGAACTCAGATCTGGTTTTGATTTTAGAAGCAGGTGACCTAGTCCTAGAAGGATCCCAAGTATTCTTTCTCTGGTAGGGGGTTGAATTTCTCCTTCAAGTTTACATTTGTTTTTCTTGTTTTTTTTTTTTTCTTTCCAGCTTAGAGTATGAACCAGTCACCTTCAGAGTACCCCTCTACCTGAGCTGCACTCTCTGTTTACTGGACTGTTTGTGCTTTAAGGTTGACAGCCTTCCAGGGTGGGAATTTTGGCTGCCTTGCAGTGGTGTCAAATGTCTCCTTGGTTGTGAAATTACTCAGCTTGATTACTATGATCAGAATCAAGATACCTTTCCCCTGAAGAACTCAGGCAGCTCTCCTGAGAAAAATATAGACAATTGAATCTCAGTCCCCAGACAAACCAAGCCAGAAATTTTATGTCTGCCTTTGTATGAAACAGTAGTGTTGAATGGTTAGGAGCTTGGATTTTAGAATCAGATGAACCTGAATTTGATTACCATTTCTATCACTTACTAGTTAGATGATCATAGTTGTCTACCTGTCCTTTTTAAGTCTCCTTTTCATCTTCAAAATAGGGATGATTTTATAGAAAGTATAGAAAATGCTTATCACATGGAATGGCAAAAGGTAATAAATGGTAGATGCTTTTATTATCTTTATTCTGAAAGGAGGGTGAATATTTCAGTCACTCATATAAAAAACGGAAGCCTACTTCTTTGATAACTTTGTATCTCATAGAAAAAGCTCTGAAGCCCTTGGAAATTAAAAGAACTATCCTAAACTGTATGATACATAAATAACAACCACCAATTATGTTGGTATTTATCCTTAGCCTATATCCCTTTTAAGGTTTATGGATCAAAGAAGGCTTGTCTTTGAAGTTTTTGATACTTTCATAAATTTTTTTTGATTTTTAAATAAATCTTAAGAAATAAACTAAACTTATAGTACTTTATAGTATTGAGGATGCTACAACTTAAAGATTAGAATCGTATCTTAGTTTATTTATTAAATAATTTATTCCATGCATTGTAATGTGTGTTTTGAATTAATTGAGATAACGTGTATAAATTGCTGAGCACAGTGCCCTGGCACATAGTATATGCTCAATAAATATTAGATGCTGTTATTTATTTATAAATGTAATTTATTTTAGTTTTATAACACCCATTTAACAGATGATAAAATACCGATGCAGAAAAGTTAAATATCACACAGCCAGTGAGTGCAGAACTAGGATTTGAATCCTATTCCAAATATAGCCCATGGTTTTACTTTGTGCCCTCAACTTCTACTCGTAGTTTCAACACTGTTTTTATAGTTACGGATTACTTACCCTCTTTAAATGATAGTAACCTCTCTTGAAAATTATTTGTAGTGCCTGTTTTGGTATGATATCTTAGAATTTAGAGAATGTTTTAGTTGAAAAATAGGGCTTATTTTCTGGAACACTTTCACTCAAAGTAGCATTCATAAACCACTGTAGATCCACAAACTGCTGCTCGATACACAATGAAATGTATGTAGAAACTGAGATAAAGATTTTCAAAATTTTATAATCCTTGACAGTAATTTTATGTATGTTGATCTTAATAATAAAGAAGGAGGGTTTGGGCCGGGCACGGTGGCTCGTGCTTGTAAGCTTCAGCCTATGAAGCGGCCAGGGCTTAGGGATCGCGGTTCGAGTCCCGCCTGGGGCCCGTAGCGAGACCTAGTTCCAGAAAAATAGCTGGGCGTGGTGGCGCGCGCCTGTCATCCCAGCTACCTGGGAAGCTGAGGCTGGGGACTGCTTGAGTCGGTGGTAGCCTGGGCAACGAGAGCCTGCGGTTCCACGGGCAAAAATGGCGAGACCTAGTCTCAAAAAAAAAAAAAAAAAAAAAAAAAAGAGGGTTTGTATTATATCTTTGTTTTTAATTTCTTTTAGTAATTTGTTTTATTGTCATTTATGTAAATTATGGATCTGTTATGAATTGACATAAAGGCCCTTGGATTGAGAAGCACTATTCACTCTAGAGGGTCAAATGAGCATTTAATCAGGAGTATGAATTGAAATTTTATGTCTTTTTAGTTACATGTTATAAAGAGCTACCCCTTAAATCAGGAATTTTCTTATAGTGTCCTGCTAGACGTACCTCCCCTGCTGTGTCTCCATCACCAAAAGCTTGACAGGAATTGCTCTTGTTAGAGTTTCTTTGATGCCTCTGCCACTTTACAGTTAAACCTGGCACACAGAATTCCTTTTCTGCCTAGGGAAAGCTCTTTTGGGAAAATTAAATATTACATATACCAATATTCTTATTTTTTTGGGAGGGGGGAAGAGCGCTAGGAGAGAGAGGCTGATCGTGAAGGTGGACTCATTTAAAAATTCAGCCTATTATGAAGTTTCCATAAAATATTGACTCGTGGAATGAAAGTGTTGAAATGAATGTATTTTAGCAGCCATAGTTTCCAACTACCTAATTTGACAGATGGACTTAGGTATCATATGCCTATCATAAGAGTGTGACTATGACCCCTTGTCCTTTGACTGGACAAGGGTCAGTGAGAGCCATATACAGAGTCTCCAGAGAAAAAAAAATTTGGGGTTATATTTTACCACCTGTTTTGCTGGATTTATTTTTAAAATCAGTTCTTACCTCATTTATCAAACAAAACATTTCAGTTTAGTATCTAAAGTCTTGTACTAAGACTCCATAATATCCAGAGAATTCTTTATAGGATTTTGTGATGCTTTTATATGGTATTACTTCTGACTGCTCCATTCTCTCAGTGCTATACTGAGCACTTTCATTTTATGAAACAGAAGAGTAGCAAATCAAGTATAGAAATATGTAAAAAACAATAATATATCAATACTACATTGTTTATCCTGGGAATGCAAGATTGATTCAGTATCTAAAAATCATAGAATCTACTATTTTAGTATTCTAAAGAAGCTCACATTTTCATATCAATTGATGAAGAAAAGGCACTTGATAAAATTTAACATCCATTCATGATAATGAATGATTGTATGACTAACATTCTACCTTACAATGAAACACTGAATGCATTTGTCCTAAAACTAGGAACGATTCTATCCTAAAATTATCCTAAAAACAATTTTATCTTAAATTTGTCATAGTTCTGAAGTCCTACTCAGTGCAAGGGGACAAGAAAGGAATATGTAATTGTATGGTAAGGTTAGAATTGGATTTTAGTAGTGAACTTAGGTAGTATATTACATATTGGTTTTTAATGATGCAAATCTGTAATTTATATAATAAAATGTTACTTCATAATAATATAAATAATATGAAATATGATTGAGCTCAAAAAGATAAATAAAAATAAAAAGCATGTGAGTTTGAAAGGAAGAAATAAAACTACCATGATTTGCAGATAATACAGTGATATGTATATAGAACTCAAAGGACTCTTTTAAAAAAAATTCCTAGAACTAAGTGAGTTTAGTTCTTGTGAGATCTAGTGAAATCAGAGAATACAAGGTGAGCAGCAAAAATCATGCTTCTAACAGTGAGCATCTGGAATTTGTAATTAAAGCACAATACCATTTATTAACATGTTAAAGCAAATGAAATATTTAGGAATAAGTCTAACAAAACATACTAAGAGGGCCAGGCCTGGTGGCGCATGCCTGTAAGTGGCAGCCTAGGAAGCTGTGGCCAGGGCTAGGGATCACGGTTCGAGTTCCGCTGGGGGCATGTAGCAAGACCTAGTTCCAAAAAAATATAGCTGGGCGTGGTGGCATGTGCCTGTAATCCCAACCACCTGGAAGCTGAGGCTGGGGATTGCTTGAGCCTGTGGTACCCTGGGCAACGTGAACCTGTGGTTCCACAGGCAAAAATAGCGAGACCTAATCTCAAAAACAAACAAACAAAGCATATTAAGAACCTGTAAGGCCAGGTGCAGTGGCACATGCCTTTTGTCCCAACCTAAGAAGGGAGGCCAAAACTAGAAATCACTTGAGTCCATGGGTTCGAGACCTGCCTGGGGCAACATAGCAAGACCTAGTCTCAAAAAATAGCTGGGAATGGTGGTGTGCACCTGTAATCCCAGCTACTTGGAATGCTGAGGCTAGGGATCGCTTGAGTCCATGGTACCCCAGGGCAACGTGAGTCTGTGGTTCCCCCGGTAACATAGCAAGATCTAGCCTCAAAAAAAAAAAAAAAAAAAGAACCTGTATGCTGAAAACTACAATACACTGATGAAAGAAATCAGTATCTGGATAAATGGAGAGATATACCATATTCATGAATAGGTAGGAATGATACAGTAAACATGTCATTTATTCCAGAACTGGTCTATAGACTATCAAACTCCCAAAAAGACTTTCTTTAAATGTGGACAATGTAGGGATCATGCAGAATGGAAAGAAGCATCTTAAAAGTTATATACTGTAAAAAAAAGTTATATACTGTATTATTTCATTTCTATGACTTTTTTAATATAACTTTGGTGATGAAGAATAAATCATTAATTGACAGGGATTATAGAAAGAAAGAGGGTGGCACTAAAAAGGGATAACAGAGTTTTCTGGGGTGATGAAACTGTTCTGTATCCTCATGGCCATAGTAGTTACAGACATCTATGTGTGTATACCAAAAAGAGTTAATTCCACCACATTAAAACATCTAAAAACAAAGAGGCAGAAATCTTTTACCATGAAAGAAGACATGAAGCAAGTATAGTTACAGCAACTAGAGGAAAACTCAGAAAATTTATTACTTGTTCCACTTTTCAAAGATCTTTTTCAATCTATATGCCCATCTCAAATATAACAAAATGAGTGATTTTAAATGACAGGCCAAGTTGTGTGTAATATATTTGTGTTCCTAAAGCAGCAAAACCAGATACTTTAATTTTTAATTTGCTTTTATAAAAGTATTTTATGTATTTCAACTTTTCCAAATATTTCTAATGCTAATATTCCAACCCTCAATCACCTAAGTCAAACACAAATGTTTTTCTCTAGTTTTATCCTGCCAATTATGCATCTCTTAGTGGGGGTAGTGGAGGATGAGAAGCAGGTTTTATACAGCTGATGTGATCACTGTACTGTCTTGGAAAATGCTACCCAATCTGCCAATTAATTAAAGCATTAATCTGAGGAGCAGCCGGGCCCAGGAAATGTTTACCCAGAGAGGGAGGTGGTAGGAATGAGTAAGAAGCTCCCTGCATATGTATGAAAATGAAGGTGCTTAGGAAATCCAGCTTCCTTTTGTCTCTAAAGGTGGGCAGCCCTGATCACACCCCTGAATCATACTGGCCTAGTTAGGAAGCCTTTTAAGGAAGTGGTCTTTTAAAGGTGAAAGCACCACAACATCTAAAAAAAATAACCCCCAGGAACAAATCCTGTGTATTGTAGTTGCTTAGATTTGGAATGAAACTCTCTAAATTCAGGAGTAAATACTGGTAATTAGGTAGAATGGATATCATGGTTTTTACAAGTTTTGGAACTATATAGATTTGACTCGGATCCCAGATCTTCCTTTTTTGTTTGTTTGTTTGTTGTGGAGACTAGGTCTCACTGTGTTGCCCGGGGTACTGCAGATTCAACTGATCTCCAGCCTCAGCCTCCCAGGTAGCTGGGATTACAGGTGCCCACCACCACACCCAGCTGTTTTTTCAAGACCAGGTCTCACTATGTTGCCCGGAGTAGTCTTGAACCCACAAACTCAAGTGATCCCAAGCCTCTTGCCTCCCAGTGCTTGGACAACAGGCGCACACCACACCCGACTCCATTTCTGCTTCTTAACAGTTGTAGTTTTAGGATCTATCATGTATCTTATCTAAGCCTCATTTTTCTCATCTGTAATATAAAGATTGTGACATGCCTCTTCATCTTAGGGCAGTTAACCCTCTGCTTGTTCAAAATAGTAAAGAGGCTCGAGAGTGGTTAGAACTTGCTAAGATTATAGATGCCTCTGTGAGTAGGGACTGTGCAACCTTTGCTCTTTTTAAATCTTATTTTCAGCAAGGGTCTATAAACCTCAAGGCTTCCTCTCACCTTCTTGGGATGTGCTACATTCTTTATCTCTAAAAGAAGTAACCTTGACCATAACCATAACAGGAAAAGACATAACAGCAGCAACTCTGGGACCTCTTTGACGCATGACTATACTCAAGATGAAGTTCACCTGGGTGTCACTAAGAGGATTGATGTAAAATACACATGGAAATTGACCCAGAAGTATTTGATACTAAATTATAATTTTTTTAATTGTGGTGAAATATATTTAAAATAAAAATCCTGGCCATTTTAACTTTTAAGCATGAAGTTTTTTTTCTTAAGGTTCTTAATTTTCAGAGTAACATTCCAAAAATTTTACAATAAAATGATACTTTGTCTGGGATTTGACTCAAGGTAATCCAGAGGGAAGAAGATCGACTTAACGTTTAAAATCTTTAACCTCATAACTCAGACAAGAGCCTTTTTCTAGGGGACAGCTTTTTGTTAGATGGCATCTCTTCATTCCCATTTCTTTTCTTGCAGAACTCTCAGAAATCGAGCCCAATGTGTTCCTTCGTCCGTTTTTGGAAGTGATTCGTTCTGAAGATACCACTGGCCCTATCACTGGATTGGCACTCACCTCTGTCAACAAGTTTCTGTCCTATGCACTGATAGGTAAGAGCTTAGTATTCGTTAAATAATGACAGCACTTCATTCCCTATCTCTCTGAGGCCTTTAGACAGTTAGCTGGAGAAGCAGGAAACTGTCCTAGTCATGTATTGCTTGTAGAAGATAAATAGGTTTCTTATTGGTTACTCATATTACTAATTGATTCAGGTTGTACAGAATGGGGAGGGAGAAGAGGTTTCCTTGGGACTCTGGTTTCTTTGTTCTTTGGAACAAGTTAAGGGTATAGTGCCCTTGGAGTTTTGATTTGTTTTATTTGTTTTTTATAATTTTTCAAATATAATGCATGCTTATTATAAAAAGTTAAACAATAAAGAGATACCTAAAAGAAAAGCTAATGATCTGTC
This sequence comes from Uropsilus gracilis, assembly GCA_004024945.1. Taxonomy (NCBI): domain Eukaryota; kingdom Metazoa; phylum Chordata; class Mammalia; order Eulipotyphla; family Talpidae; genus Uropsilus; species Uropsilus gracilis. The sequence goes on along the minus strand of PVHY01006352.1, from coordinate 50,129 downwards.
CTCTATCTTTCTCATCATCCCTCCTCCTTCCTTAGGTAAATAGTGTTAACAGGTTGGTTTGAATCTTTCTATATATCTTTCTTTACATTTATAAATACATGTAAAGTACTGCCTTTAAAAAAAAACAGAATTATGTGCTTATATATTTTCTTGTTTTCATTCAATAGTGTTATCTTAGAAAGATGTACATACATAACAATCTGTTGTATTTTCCTCCCAATTTTTTTTTTTTTTTTTTTTTTTTTTTTTTTTTTTTTTTTTTTTTTTTTTTTTTTTTTTTTTTTTTTTTTTTTGAGACTAGGTCTCACTACTTTTGCCTGTGGAACAGCAGGCTCTCATTGCCCAGGGTACCACAGATTCAAGCAATCCCCAGCCTCAGCTTCCCAGGTAGCTGGGATTACAGGCATACACCACCACACCCAGCTATTTTTTTGGAACTAGGTCTCGCTTTGGGCCCCAGACGGGACTCCAACCGTGATCCCTAGCCCCGGCCACTTCATAGGCTGAAGCTTACAGGCACGAGCCTCCATGCCCAACCTTAATTTATTTTTTAAGAGACTAGGTTTTGTTATGTTGCCTGGGGTTGTCCCGAACCCGCAGCCTCAAGTGATTCCTAGCTTCAGCCTCCCAAGTAGCTGGAAGTACAGGCGTGTGCCACCATGCCTGGCTTCCCCGTTTTATTAAAACATAATTGACAGTGCTTGTTAATATACCACTCATTAAGGACATAAAACAAAGTGCATTTGTATATGTTGCAAAATGATTACCACAAGAATTTACTTAACATTGATCACTTCATATAATTACTAATTCTTTTTCTTGTAAGAACTTTTCAAAATTACTCTCTTAGCAGCTATCAAGTATATAACACTATATTGTTAACTATAATCACCATACTGAATATTACAACCATAGAACTTATCTTCAAACTGGAAGTTTCTATATATTTTTTTACTGTGGCAAAATATATATATATATAATAAAATCTGCCATTTTAATTATTTTTAAGTATATGATATAGTGGCATCAGGTTGTGCAAATATCACTACCATCTATTTCGTGAACTTTTTCACCATACCAAGAAGAAACTAAGTATTAAGCAATAATATCCCATTTCTTCCTTACTAGCCCTTGGTAAGATTTTTAATAATTTAGGCTGGGCATGGTGACTCGTGCCTGTAATCTTCAGCCTACGAAGTGGTCAGGGCTAGGGATCACAGTTCAAGTCCCGACTGGGACCCGTAGCAAGTCCTAGTTCCAAAAAAATAGCTGGGCATGGTAGTGCGCACCTGTAATCCCAGCTACCTGGGAAGCTGAGGCTGGGGATTGCTTGAGTCTGTGGTACCCTGGGCAATGAAAGCCTGCGGTTCCACGGGCAAAAATAGCGAGACCTAGTCTCAAAAAAAAAAAAAAAAAAAATTTAAGAATGTAATTTCTATAGTGTTGATATAACACACTTCATTTAATCATTTTCTTATTGATTAATATTTAATAGATTGTGTTTTATTTTGATCCATTATAAGTATTGCTAAAATACGTATCATGAATCATGTGTCCTTATTTATTAATTTTCCAGTTTTTCTGTCTGTGTGATAGATTCCTGAACTTGAAATTTCTGGCTTAAAAGCCTTGTGCATATCAACTTTTCATAATTACTACCAGGTTTCTGTCCCTAAAGATTACAGACAACATTTGCCCTTTCATCATTAGTGTTTGATAGTTATCATCCACCTATCCCATCAATAGCACTGAGTATTATCAGTATTCATACTGATTTGTTGGACATAAAACTTGTATTTTGATGTTTTTATGTCCTTGAAGCTAAACATTTGAATTTTTTCTCCCTTGGCTATTTTTGAGTTTTTTAAATCAGTTTGTAAGAGGCTCTATGTATAGTGGAACTATTAACCCATTGTCTATCATAGTATTCTAAATATTTTCTCCCAATCTAGCCTAAATATTTTATCCAGTCTATTATTTATCTTTGAATTTGCTTATGGGTTTTTTGAAGGGTTCTTTTTCAGTTGATCTTATCAACTAAAAAGGATCCTGAATTCCTTTTCCCCTGTTGCCAGCGCATGTGCAAGGGTGATGAACACAGAAAACAGACAGCTGTCTTTGTTTCTAAGTAGGGTGACAAGAAAAGGGGTAGCTCATGCTGTAGCTAGCCAGAAGTTCAGGACCAGAAAACCCCGTATCTTCTCTAGAAAGTTGGATTACTTAGTTGAAGCATAAAGGATCCTTATTAGGAATCTTGAGTGCCAGCTAGAATCTGAATAGGTACATCAACCTCTCCAGGCATCCTAGTCCTAGCTTCATACTTTTCCTAAGCAAAAATCAGGTCCAGCTACTTCCAACCTTGCTCTGAGCACCACCTGCAGGTCATCTCTCTTCACAGTCTCCAGCAGCTGTCCTCTGTACCTTTCCCCTTTGCTCTCTTGTGAGTGTTATTCTCTCCTTTTTCTGGGCTTGGCAAACAAGCTGGTCACTGGAGACCTCAGGCCAGCTGGTCATTGGAGTTCTCTGTGGTGGGAAAAGAGAATGCTAGTGCTCGTGATTGCAGTAGCTATGAAAAAAAGGGACAGGAGGGAGTGTATGAAGGTCAGAAGGCAAAGATGGCACAGGCAAATTTCCCTGCAGTCTATTCCTGAGTGGCCAGGAAAGGACATTCTGAGGAAGGGATTTTAAGAAAGACAAAATCTGCTAAGTGAGCCAAATCCAAACAAGCCATTGTTTAGAAAAGAAACTGACCCCCACCCTTCAAACCTGTAACCCAAGACTTTTAGGATTATTTTAGATCCTCTTCTAAGGAGCAGCCTTTTCTTTAGTTCACATAGCAGCCAGACTAGGGTTTGTGACAGTGATTGCCTGATTTGTTGGCAGGCTGTGCCTGTGGTTCTAAAGGCCTCTGATTTTTTTTTCTTTTAGAAAATTAACTTTAATAACTTCATTCATGCTCAGAGAATAAAAGCTACAAAATATCAGTAGAATTTAAATTACCTTAATAGGAAGATTACTGAAAGGGGGGGGGGGGAATGGACCACTGGGAACCTTGTGAGGTGAGAGCAACGCTGCTTGTTACTCACTGAGTTCCTACACAATATGAAGCAGACCTGGGTTTCCTGTGTAAGGAAAGGTCCTGCTGTGGATGCTGGAGACCAGAATAAGGAATGGATAGGCAGGGCTGTGAAAAAGTATAGATTTTCTATGTTGATGTGGGAGAAACATAAAAACAGTAGGAGCTGGGTGTTCCCATGTACTATATTATAAAATTGGCATTCTTTTACATGATCTCTTATGTAGCTACCCCTGATGCACTCAGTAGAGGTATGACAAAAATGTCTTTGAAAAAAAACTTTTTTTCCTGCTTATGCTCCCCAATTCAAAGATATTCATGTAATTCTGTAGAACCCTTATAGACCTGAATGAAGTTCATGTCTGACTATTCTTTTGGCTATTTGATATTTGACTGTAGTTTCCTCCACCCCTACCCCCCAAACCCCCCCCACCCCCGCTTTTTCACAGTTGAAATTCTCCCTCTTTCCCACTACCCAATAACCCACCAACTTCTGGCACTATTTAGTTTCTCTCTTCTCTCCTAATGTCTTTTCAGTTAAGTAGCTAATAGAATTCTTGTTCCATGTCATATTATTTTAAATAAATATGGAACCAAAGTAAGAAAAGAAGTATGGTTTTCTTAAATGTAGCACTCAGATATATTGGCAGCAGTGACTGTCAGGTTCGTTCCTCCCACCCCCCCACCCCCTGCTCCTGAACACAAAATTCTCAAATCAAACCAGAGAGAGAGAGAGAGAGTTGTCATTTCAAGAGAGAAAGTTCTCAACCTTAGAATTCAAAGTTCTGACCCTATGTGGCCCTTACTCATTTGGTCCTAAAATTCATTTTCAGGCCAATTCCTTTATGAAATGAGTAGCTTTACACTAGTGATTCCCAATGTGTAGTCCCCTGACCAGTGGCAGTAACTTGACCAGTGGCAGTAACTTCATCTGTGATCTTATAGAGATACAAAATATTGGCAGCCGGGCGTGGTGGCGCACACCTGTAATCCCAGTTACCTGGGAGGCTGAGGCTGGGGATCACTTGAGTCCACAGGTTCGAGACAACCCTGGGCAACATAGCGAGACCTACTCTCTTAAAAATTAAAAATAAAATAAAGAAATATAAATTACCAGGCCCAACTTTACACCTACTAAATCAAAAATTCTGGAAGTGGACACAGCAGTTTGTATTTTTAACAAGTCCTCCAAGTGATTCTGATACATGACTACATTTGAGAATTATTGTTTTACACAGTGGAGTCTGCGCTAAGATGCTTGTTAAAACCAATTATTGAAAGACTATCAAATAACTCAAAGATCCTCAGGTTAGGGAATCAGAGAGTGAGAACAGTGAAATTTGAAGACAGAATGTCTTGCATTTTCTCTCTCCTGTCCACATCACTTTCCTTTTTCGCTGGAGCAGATCCTACTCATGAGGGCACAGCAGAGGGAATGGAGAACATGGCAGATGCTGTCACCCATGCCCGTTTTGTGGGCACCGATCCTGCCAGCGATGAGGTTGTCCTGATGAAAATCCTTCAGGTAAATGGAAGGGAAGAACAGTTAGGCTAATGACCAGGAACTGGTGCCACAACTCTACTTACCCAAGTCAGTCTGCAGCATAAAGCTGTATTTTGACACTACTGAAGTTTAGGGAGCTACTTTGTTTCCCGATGTAGGGTGAGTCAGGCTCCATTAGCCTGTATAACAAGCACCTGGGTAATTGTGTCTTCCTGTGTCTTCCCCATACCCAGTGGGTATGTGCATGTGTAAATGTGCACACCTGGGCCTAGGAGAGAGCAGATAGAGAAGCAGGGCATGTGATAAGAGCTCAAGCATGAGAGAGCATGGTTAAGCAAGCATGGGAGAATGCCAAGGAGAGAGCCCAGAGAAAGAGCATGAAGATTCCTGGGAGGCTGGGAGTTCTTCCTCACCTGCCTCCCAGGCCCCTACCATTCCCCACCACCTCCACCCTGCCCCTCAGCCACCCACCCTCATCCTGCCTTGCCTGGTGTGTTTGTGTAACTGGTAGTACCAATAAAGAGCCTGCGCAGACTGGTGGGCCTAGTGCTTGCACTACATTTGGGCCAGGATGCTTGACCCAACAATTGGCAACAAGGATTGGTTACATTACACCAGACAAGCAACTTCTGTGCCAAAAAAAGTTTTTTTTAAGGAAAATAATTAAAACTTTAAATAAATTGTTATCAAATACTTGAAACCCTTAATACACTTGTACTTCTGGCAGACTGTATATATGTTCTCCAACTCTTGAACTAGTCCACTAGAACTGGAATGAGTTCTAAATTGTCAGAGTCATGTGGCATTAAGACAGTTTCCAAGATCCAGAGAGAACCCCCTCCCAAACTGAAGGCCTTATTTATCACAGTATCTCCTTTTTACTGATAGGTGCTGCGGACTCTGTTACTGACCCCAGTGGGTGCCCACTTAACCAATGAATCTGTGTGTGAGATTATGCAATCTTGCTTCAGGATCTGCTTTGAAATGCGGCTCAGTGGTAGGTGCTTGAATATTGGGCCCTTCACCATTCCTGGGGCCAATGTCTGTGAGTATGAATTCACATTGCAGTCTCTGAATCCCAGGGAGATAGAAAACTCAGGGCTTATCCATCATCTACTTTGTGGTGTCATGTGTCTGTACTTGACAGTTTGTTGCAAAGCTGGAATAGAGACCTTAGCCCATTGTGCCAGTACAGAAATTGGGATAAATCCCAGACTGACTCAGCCCAGGCACCAAATCTCCCTCCCTTGAGGTTTATGGGATCAATACCAGTCTGCAAACCCTGAGAATTCATAATTGCACCCCTTTATTTTCCTGACTCAGTACTGCCATCTCGTGGTTCAGTGAAGTTATAACTGCCTGACTGAGCTGGAGCTGGTTTTAATAAGTTTGGCATAATCCTTGGTAAACAAGGTTTGGAGGGGAGTCTGCTCTGAGAAGCCTCCTGATAATAGCACAGCAAGTAATGACACCTGTGTTATTTGTTTTTGCCTGTGCAGAGTTATTGAGAAAATCCGCAGAGCACACTCTCGTAGACATGGTGCAGCTGCTCTTCACAAGGTAAACCTGCTGCTGTTTGCTTCAGCCTGGCTGCCCAGGCCTCTTGAGCCTGCCTGCTTCCACCCAGTCACTTCAGGGACCTGGCCAACCCTGCAGCCACATCAGAAGCCACTGGGATTATTGATGGGGGTAGTTCTCTGGGCCCAGGATAACCAACCAAGGGAGAAAGGAGGGAGCTGGCTTGGCCTCAGGGGGAGGCAGAGGGTTATTTGAGCTAGTGAGACAGACCTCATTCTGCTTCCCAAACTTGTGTCTGTTTCTGTGCAGGTAGCAGCTGGGAAAAGGAACCCAGAGAGGAAGCCAAGTTCAAGGGAGCCTGGAACAGGTTGCTGAGCTCTCAAAACTCAGCCCAGTTTTTGTGAGGAAGGACCTAGGCTAAAATGACCAACAATCGTGGTTTGCCCTGATTGTCCTGATTAACACTGAAAGTCCTATAGTCTCACAGCCCCCTAGTCTCAGGCAAACCAAGACTGCTGTTTACCCTAGTTAAGATCCTCAACTTAGAGCCTAGGCATCTGTTTAATATTAAACCTGCACCACTTTTCACTGGACTTAACTTTGAGAAGAGATGACGCAAGGCTTCAAAATCCCTCTTAGGGGATAATGGAAGAGGTTTGGCATCTGTGGAAAGGACAGGTTAGGCAGGGCTTATATGGGAAATCAGTGTACCTTCCTCTCAATTTTGCTGAGACTAAAATTGCTCTTTAAAAAAAGTCTATTAAAAAAAATTTTAGGGTCAGGCATGGTGGTACATGCCTGTAAGCAGCAGCTTAGAAAGCCACAACTGAGGCCAGGGATCACGGTTCCAGTCCCGCCAGGGGCACGTAGCGAGACCTCATTCCAAAAAAGTACAAGGTGGGCGTGGTGGTGCACACCTGTAATCCCACCACCTGGGAAGCTGAGGCTGGGAATTGCTTGAGTCTGTGGTACCCCGGGCAACGTGAGCCTGCGGTTCCATAGGCAAAAATAGCGAGAACTAGTCTCAAAAAAAAAAAAAGTGCCCAATGAGATTTCTTTTCACTCGCACATCTATAAGTAACAATCCTTATCATTATAGACTAGATCTGCCCCTGGATCCTGCTGCAAAGAGTTTCTTCCTCCTCAGGTTCAAATTTACTGGTTTCAGAATTTCAACCTCACCCTTTGCATAGTCTTCTGGAGTTTTGCTCCCCATCATTTGGCTTTCAGCAATACTTGCCAAGTAAGTAAGGAAGCAGGAAGGAGTCAGGTTAAGGCTAGAAAGAGCATCTACACTCCAAAAGCACTTAGTCATCTTGTCCTGATGACAACCTTTTTCAGAAAGTGTTCATGTCATACATCCCGCAATTTTGGTAGCTCTTTGGTAAAGCTCTTAAAAGGGTGAAATTAGCCACCTCCTCTTTCTAGCTTTTCCAAAAAGGTTATGTTCTGAACCTTAGCATCTTTGGTTAGTTGCTGGCATAAAAGGAGAAATTTATTATCCCTAATGACAGTTCATGGGAATCTCTATTTTATAGGTTACCTCAATTTAAAGAAGAGCCCAAGAACTATGTGGGGACCAACATGAAGAAGGTAGGACCTACTGACCCCCATCCAAAGCTAGATGTCCCAACTTTAATGTTAGAGGCATTTTCCTGGATACCCTTGCTTAGCAAAAACATGTTTTTGTCTAAATGGGTCTGGAATCTAGAAAATAGCTTACAATTCCTTTAGTGAGAAATTGTGTTTCCAGATGCCTCTCCTTCCCCAACCTTTCCTTTCCAACCTATCTTTGTTGACCCACCACATAAGCTGGTGAACCAGTCCTTCATGGAAACTGGGTATGACCCATCAGGCTAGTCTACAGTGTATATTGATAAAGGTGAAAGTCCTACCATACCTAAGGGCTGAGCCTTGTTTGCAGATAGAAGGCCTAGAGAGGCAATTCTCCAAATCTCACCCTAATGTTGGATTAAACTGGACTCGTGCTTGGGCTAGTCTCTACTGAAGAAACAGATCAAGCCTGACTCCAAATCAGAAAGTTCTCAAGCTCCTAGGAGAAGAATGGTATTCATAAAAATGGCCTGTTTTTATTTTGAACAAAATCCCTAGGCTTTATAGGCCTCTGATGAGGATTCTACTTGTAGCCTTAAGAGGCTTTCTGCCCATGGAGATGACCCTTGGCTGTTTGATGCATGCATCTGACCTTCCCCTTTCCCCTGCCATTCATCCCCATTCCTGCCCTGTGCCCTGTTGGCATGTGTCTGAGTTAATTTCACTTTGTTTAAATCGTTCGTTTGCCTGTCTTTCACAGATTTCTCCATGTCTCCTCAACAAACTGGAGCTAAGTAGTGGGGAGCAGACCAAAGCCCTGAACCAGTTAGAGAGGGTACTACTCTTTAAGAACCTCAAGGTCTCTCTCCCTCTCCCTCTCTTTTTCCTCTTTTTATTTATTTAAATGTTTGTTTTTTATATGTAACATCTGGGTCCCATTTCCATTGTGTCGAGTGCCACTTACCCCTTTCTAGTAACAGCACGGTGTTGAAAGAGTTGCATGTATTGGTAGATTTGCAGTGTTGAGATTTTCTTGAGACATCTGGTTGCTTGGAGGAAGAAGGAAGTCTTGAACTGGTGATACATCATGTAATGAGCCTAGATAGACAGTATGGGTCTTAAGCCAGCCGCAGTGGTGCATGGCTTTAACCCCAAGCCTAGGATAGGAAGCTAAGAGTGGGAATCGCTTGAGTCCGTGGGTTCGAGACCTGCCTAGGGCAACATAGGGAGATCTGGTCTCAAAAAATAGCTGGGCATGGTGGTACATGCCTATAATCCCACCTACCTGGGAGGCTGAGGCTGGTGGTTGCTTGAGTCCGGGGTACCCCGGACAACATAGTGAGACCTAGCCTCAAAAAACAAAACAAAACAAAAAACAGTATGAGTCTTGCTGATATCTTGTGGAGAAGTTTCATATCATTTCTAGGGGAGCCAGTAGGGACCGTCTCTCTTCTTTCTTCTCTCTGTTTCAGAACTGGAATAGAGAGCTTAAGGAGTCTTTGATTCTATCTGGATACCTCAACTGGGTTTGGAGGAAGGATATTTTCCATGTAGTTGGGGTCCCCTTTTTTTTCTCCTTGGTTACCATCATTCCAAAGTTTGGGTCTTTAAATGAATGGAAAGGAACCAGGTGCCAGTCAGGCATGTTGGCATGCCTGTAAGCCCAGTTATCTGGGAGACTGAGACTAGGGATCACTTGAGTTGGGTTCGGGACTACCCAGGGCAACATAGTGAGACCTAGTCTCTTAAAAAAAATAAAAAAGGAAACCAGGTGCCAAGATAGCCCTCAACACCAGCAATACTTTTAGATTTATAAAGAGGCCCTTTGTCCTTTAAAAATCAAGATATAAGTGAGCTGAGTCTAAGTTATCACAAAAGGTGCATTATAGAGGCGTGGTTGTTGACATAAGAGTCATTGAAGAAAAGGACTGTGTGTGTGTGTTAGTGTGTGTACACCTAACTAGATAGTCCATAGGCCTGTGTTCTTTTTACATGTATTATCTCGCTTTGTTTGTGTGCTTTTTGTCTGTCTCAAGTTGCAGCTCTCTCCAGTGGCTGCCCAGCATTTTGCCATTATTATTTACCTAGGACTTGGTCTTCTTTTATAAATCTTATATTATCCCTTGGAAATAAAATTATATGGATAAGATGCTGCACATTTCCATGAAAACCTACTCTCTTACTTTAGGACAGGAAGCACAACTATTTAAGCTTTACAAGGGCTAAAACGCTTGTAAAAATTGGCAGCCAGTTGGTCTTGTCTCCACCAGGAGGCAGAGAATATTTTTGAAATAAATAGGTTGGAGCTAGCTTTGCAGAAGGTAGGGAAGGAAACAGGAAGGACTGACCTTAGTGTGGGTATCTCAATGTGAAACTGGTTTCTCAATAAAAGTAAGACTACATGGAATCCCTGAAGTGGAGGATACTGCCTGAAGAGAAGAGCGATCTCACAAAAGTGGATCTTAGCACTTTCAGGAGCTTAGTCACAGTTGAAGCTAGGAGGTTCTTTTTTTCCCTCATTGATCTCTTGGGCTTCTTGCCTTTCTGTATTTGTGACTAACATTACCCCCAGAACATTTTTTTACCTTGAATTTCACCCAGATGAATGTCAGTATTTCCTGGAGAGAACATCCTGATTCCTGTCTAATCACACTACTCAGGGAATTTGAAACTTCAGTCTAGGCAAAATAAAAACAGGCATTTTAGAGATGGAAGGACTCTTAAGTTTAAATCCAGTACAGGGCTATGGCCTTGCTCCTTTATGGGTGGAGCTTTGGACAGGGAAGGAAGAATTATGTGGTTTCTAAGCAAAGAGATCAAGGATTACTGAAGTTCTGAAGTTTGCAGGATGCTTGAGGAAGGGAGGCTTATCCCTTCAACATCAGAAGAAATTGAACAGGTCAAAGATAATCTGGGTATGTTCAGCCTTTAGAAAGAGACAGGCTTCTACTCTTTTCATTCTAGTGGTTCCTGAAAGAGAAGAATCATTGCCCACTCCAGGAATGACCACTGGGCTAGCAATAGTTCCAAACAACTAAAGGGGACTGGGCTCAAACCCTAGCTGAGAATGCATCAGGACTAGGAAAGCAAAACAGGCCTAAACAAAGTAGCTGTGAACTTGAGAGAAATTCCATTAAAATTTACATCATGGAATAGTCAACAGGTGACAGATTTTCCTTTGTGGCTAAAAAGAAGCTAGACCAAGCACTGGGAGGCAAGAGGCCAGAGATCGCTTGAGTTCACAGGTTTGAGACTACCCCAGGCAACATAGTGAGACCTGGTCTCAAAAAAGCAGCTGGGCACGGTGGTGGGCACCTATAATTCCAGCTACCTGGGAGACTGAGGCTGGGGATTGCTTGAGTCCACTGGATGGGAACTACCCCAGCCAACATAGCGAGACCTACTCTCCAAAAAAAAAAAAAAAAAAAAAAAAAAAAAAAAAAAAAAAAAAAAAAAAAAAAAAAAAAAAAAAAAAAAAAAAAAAATTAAAATGTAAATAAATAAATATAAAAGGAAGCTATAGGAGAAGAAATACAACAAGAGGAACGTGGAATAGAGCAAGGGCTCAAGAATTCAATAGTCTCAACATCTGAAAACATAAAATTGCATCTAGAAAAATTACCATTGAAAGGGATAGGTGATCCCATTGATATACCAAAATTGGGAGCAACAGAGAACAGAGCAGTTGCCTGATAGTATCCTCCATCCTCACTCCAAAAGTCAACTTGAATACCACTCCTTCCTTAACTCCAAGAAATGAGCCTTTGACCAGTTTCATAAAGAAATTACAAAGAGTAAGGACTATGTTTATGCTGTAGGCCCTGTTCTTGAAGCAATAGGAAAGCTGAAAGTAGATAGGAAGGAGTAGGCTCCTTATAGCTGGATAAGAACTAGGAGTAGGAAGCTGCTTTGTGAGTAGGTAAGGAGGAAAGCCTACAAATCCATGTACAAAAGAGTCGAACTCTGGGCAGAGGAGTATTGACCCTGATCTTTTCTGTAAGAGCATCAAACACCATCAGGACCACCCACCAGGAGTCAGGAAAGCAGAGTGATATGTGAGACCTAGACCTATCAGTGACCAGCCTAAAATAGCAGAATGTCACCTTTCACCTAGAGGCTGCCAGGCTGACCTGTAAAAGTGGCAAATGTAGAAGCCAGGTTAGAAGGAATATGAATGTTCTCTGATGGTCTGGATTGTTCCTTTGGCACAAATGCTTTATTTAGACTTATTGAGGAACTAGTCGGACTAAGAGAAGGGCAATTTATAGGGATAAAGACTTAAATTTGAATGTGAAGACTAATGAGGTGTGTTATTTCTAGCTGAAAATGAGAGCAGGAGGCATGAGTGATTCATCCAAGTGGAAGAAACAGAAGAGATCTCCCCGGCCCCCTCGCCATATGACCAAGGTCCCACCAGGTTCAGAGCAGCACACCCCCAATGGAACTAATTTATCCTCTAACCTCACTGGTGAGTGTCCTGGGCAACTTCCTTTCCTCTGATTAGAACAGACACAGGGAAAGCTCCTTCTCTTTTAGTGACTTTGGTATTGAAAAACAACCTATTGAGGAGCTTTGCTTTCTGATGAGTGCCAAAAGGAAGAAAACTCCAAGTCAAATTAGACTGCAGCCATTCAACAAGTCTATAGTGATTTAAGGTTATTCTTGCAAAAGGACTCAGAGTACTTTGGAGATCAGTATATGTAGACATTAGTATGCTGTCTAGCAAAGACAGCTCCTGGTACCATGGAGAGAACTGGTTTCCAGCAATCTCTCTTCAAGCCTTACTTATTTTGCCTTGCAGGTGGCATGCCCTTCATTGACATGCCTGCTCCCATCTCCTCTGCAAATTCAGAAGCTGCCTCGGCAGTGGTCAGCCCTTCCACAGACAGTGGTGTAGAGTTCTCTTCCCAAACCACCTCCAAGGAGGACCTCACTGACCTGGAGCAGTCTGGCTCTCCAGGGTACAACACAGCAGAGCCTAGCAGCAGTGAACCAGGAGTTCCCGAGCAGCCTGATTCCCAGGTATGGCTTTGGTTGCCAAAGGTTTCTCTCTGGTCTTTCACTGTGTGACTTGATGCTTTGGGTCCCTTTTCCAAGCCTTGACTCAACAAAGGGTGGAGTATGGAGATTATTCTCTTTTTTAAAATTAGCTGTGATGCCTAGAAAACCCACATCAAGACTCACTGTGAAAGATGGCTTATGGGATTTATCAATTTGTGGATATAGTTAGTACTTAGCAGCCATAAGGGTACTGGCTATGGCTTTGTAAAGTAATGCTCTAAATCTCAGTCCTTTGCTGTCACAAGGATTCTAGTCACTATAGGTCAGTGATGCCTCAGGAAATGTTTCCTGAGTCCTTAATCATACTCCTGCCCTGAGCCATCTTTGACTGATAAAGCTTTGACTCTTAGTCAACTGAACCGACTTTATATGGGCCATCCATGAAGACATCTAGAGGTGTCTTTTACTCAGGGTGGCAATCCTCTCATCCCTCTTCCTATATCTATATCAGGAAGGGGCCCCTGTGGAAAAGGCTCAGTCAACATCTGTGGAATCTATTCCTGAAGTGTTAGAGGAATGCACATCACCTGCTGACCACTCTGACTCTGCCTCTGTCCATGACATGGATTATGTCAATCCCCGGGGTGTACGCTTTACACAGTCCTCACAGAAAGAAGGTGGGTACTCTCAACAGGCTCTGCCCACTCACCTCCTTCATCCTACCCACTAAACTGAGCCTCTACCATCTTGGACCTAAGGTATCTACTGGTCTAAGTTCTAGACCCCATTTTTTATTCAGGAAGTGGAATCAAGCCATAGGACTTTTATGTGGATGGAACCCTTCCCCAACTTACACAGATTGGGAGTTTGGTGGGCAGTAGAAAGTGAGAGGGAAGAATAGAAAAGTTGGGATTTTTAACAAGTAGAATCATCAATGCTCATTCCCTCTAATATGTGAGATTAGTCCTCTTACCTCCCCAGGAAAAAATATTTTCCTCAGTGAAAATGACTAAACTGAAAATGCCTCGTATATTGCCGGGCAGGCTAGGCAAAGTTGTTTCTTAGCAGTCCCACTTCTTTCATGGCCTTCCCCAGGTACAGCTTTGGTCCCCTATGGTCTTCCCTGCATCCGTGAACTCTTTCGCTTCCTCATCTCCCTCACCAATCCACATGACCGCCACAACTCAGAGGTTATGATCCACATGGGACTGCATTTACTGACAGTGGCTCTTGAGTCAGCACCTGTAGCTCAATGCCAAACCCTCTTGGGCCTCATCAAGGATGAGATGTGCCGCCACTTATTCCAGGTAAGACTGAATTGCTATAGAGGTTCAGAGCCGCTCGCTGTTTCTCAGGGGCTCTCAACACCCAGGAGAGCACAGGGCAGTATCAGACCCAGGAAAGAACTTCCCTCCTAACTTACTCAACTTACTCAAGAAGACTCCAAGAGTTCCCTAATGAGTCTGGCAACCAAAGGGAACTGTAGGAATGACTAGATATAGAGCTCCCTAAGAATACAGGACCTCCGTGGCAACTCACCTAGTTAGTTCTTCTACTTTACTCTTGCTTGTGCCATAGCAGATTCAGAGACTTAATACCCTTCTCTCTGATACCCAGCTACTCAGTGTGGAGCGACTGAACCTTTATGCTGCTTCCCTACGAGTATGCTTCCTGCTGTTTGAAAGCATGAGGGAGCACCTCAAATTCCAACTGGAGGTGAGTTTTCTGACCTTGGAAGAAAGGGGGATAAGAGAAGATGCATGGCCTCTCTGTTAGGCTGCAGGGATGGATTTAGATATTTATATAGGAGAATACTTTTAGCCTCTATGGTTTGGTTCATTGACTGGCCTCTGTAGTGGAGTTAAATGGAGCTCAGGAGAAACAAGTTGGCAGTGAAATGAGAGAATCCAAATATGACAGCTGACAGGTAACCTCACCATGAGTGAGATAGCTCTTCTACCTAGCATTTCCTCTGCAACATAAGCAGGCAAATCAAATTGGCTTTGCCACTAAATTGCATAGAGATTTTTAGTAGAACCAGGTCAGACTTACATAGAGAGCATAAAAGGACAGTAGGCAACTTATTTTGGATCAGGTATGAGGTAGAGAGCTTGCCCCTATCTGCCAACATGAAGAACAAAGGGTGTATATTTAGGAAATGACATCTTTTTTTTTTTTTTTTTGAGACTAGGTCTCGCTGTTTTTGCCCGTGGAACCGCAGGCTCTCGTTACCCAGGGTACCACAGACTCAAGCAATCCCCAGCCTCAGCTTCCCAGGTAGCTGGGATTACAGGCGCACACCACCACACCCAGCTATTTTTTTTTGGAACTAGGTCTCACTTCAGGCCCCAGGAGGGACTCGAACCATGATCCCTAGCCCCAGCCGCTTCATAGGCTGAAGCTTACAGGGACGAGCCACCGTGCCCGGCCTGGAAATGACATCTCTTTAAGAGTCTCTTACTGCATCCTTCCCAGCATCTAATTCCTGTTTAATGTTTTTCCTGTCCAATTTGTCTTATCTTGATTCCTTCCCTCACCCAAATGACAATTACTGGATTACTGCCAGATGTACATCAAAAAACTAATGGAGATCATCACTGTGGAAAACCCCAAGATGCCTTATGAAATGAAGGAGATGGCACTGGAGGCTATTGTGCAACTCTGGCACATCCCCAGTTTTGTCACCGAGCTCTACATCAACTATGATTGTGACTACTACTGTTCCAACCTCTTTGAAGACCTCACCAAGTTGCTGTCCAAGGTACTGAACATTATTTCTTCCTCTAAAATGAAGGTTCTATTAAGGAAGTCTCTTTAGTGTTAGTGAGGCTGCTTTGTATGGGAAGGGAAAACAGAAAAAGAAAGAAGAAAAACATTTTTTTCAGGACAATATAGAAGTTACAGGAGATTTTGGGATTTTTGGAAAAGGATCGGTTGATGTGTAAAGTGTCCTAACCAGTCTACTGGATGTTTACTTTCCAGAATGCCTTCCCTGTGTCTGGTCAGCTCTATACAACACATCTACTGTCTCTTGATGCCTTGTTGACAGTGATTGACAGCACTGAGGGCCACTGTCAAGCCAAAGTCCTCAACAACCTTACTCAGCAGGAGAAGAAAGAGGCAAATAGACCCAGCTATGAAGCAGTGGATAGCACACAAGAAGCCAGCAATAGTGAGATTCTGGCTTTCTTTGAGGATCCCAGGGTTAAACACTTGTCCCTTCTTTACTGATTTCTTTCTCTTGCCCTTATATCACTTTCCCTAGAACACTCCCAATTCTTTGTTTTCAAGGTTTGATGGTTTGAATCACAGGCCAGTCAGGCAGGTTAGCAGGACTCATGGACTGCTCCTTTCTCTTCCTCCATACTTGATCTTTTTCTTTTTAAATAGAATATTTCTTAATGGGGAGAAAAGAAAGTAGAGATTAAGGAATGTAGGGCTTCTGCCCTCCAAAAACTCCAGATCCTACTTTCCCCCACTCCCAGCATCTGTCTCCAATCTAATTAGTCTTCCCTATATTTCCTTGCGATTGAAATTTCAGAAGATCAGGGAGAGTGGCTAGGTAATCTCTTTGATAAATTAAACAATTGGCTGATGTGGAACAATGACCACTTGTTTGGGTATGGGATTTTCCTATTCAGAGCTGACGACCTATTTAGGAACATGCAGGTCTCTTGAGTTGAGACTTGACTTCTTCTGCAGATTAGCTTGGCTTCCTATCCCATAAGTCTTCACAGATTTTCTTCTCTTTCACCAGCTGAAAAAGCAGCCAGTGATGGGAAAGCTATTGGCATGGCCCCAGACATTCCAGGCCTATCTCTGCCAAGTGGAGAGCGGCCACCAGCTGAACACGGGAAGCCAGGATGCAGTGATCTGTTGGAAACTGACGAGTCTGGGGGTGGGTACTAGATGTCCATGACCCTAAACCTTTTCAACTGGAGGGCTTGGTGGAGATGGGCGGGACCAGAACCTGAAAGAGCTATGACTGTTCACCGTGCTTTCAAACCTAGAGAGAAGAAAGGAAACATTTGGTGCCCTAGAAAATGGGCTTTCTAGGGAAGTGGAAGACTTGTCTTCAACAAGAAAATTTCTGAGTCACTCTCCTTTTTTCACTATGGTATATCAGCAGCTATCCAAAAGTCATTACCCTAGTAAAAGAGGTCTTACAGTTTTTTCCTCTCTCTTCCTCCAATTTGTAGCTGAAAAAAAGTTTACCCGAAAACCACCTCGATTTTCCTGCCTTCTGCCAGATCCACAGGAACTTATTGAAATTAAAAACAAAAAGAAGGTACATTCAGATATCCCAGAACTCAGTTTCTGCCATTTCTGTGTGGGTGTGTTTTGTAAGATTTCTGTCCCAGAGAATGAAGGAGAATCTAGCAGCTCATTGTGCAGCTTCTTAAGGCTAATCTTAGGATTCATTGAGATGTCAGCAATCTCCAAGTCTCTTTTGAAGCCCTTGTAGTCAGGCATACATTGTTGTATGCCCCTGGGCAAATTCTACCCTGACAGGCAAGTGTTAACTTGCGGTGGCAAGAGCCCTGGAAACTAACATCATGTGAGTCACTGAAGGTTACTGGTCATCTTGAGCTCTGAGCTGATGATTGGCAATAAAAAGAATTGACATTTATTTTGGTGCTTTAGTAAAGTTCAAATAAATGTGCCTTTGGTTTTCTTAACACAGAAAACCTTCTATTTAACCCTTTCTTCTTGTTGCCAACCTAAAAAACTTTGGTTTATGTGTGCCCTTGATTGCAGAGCTGTGACTGAATAGACGAGAAAGGTGAATTATCATCACAGTTCACCTTGCCCTTAAATCTCAGTGCCATAAGCACTAGGAAACCAAGGAAAGAAGAGAAGTTCAAGTAGGCTATGATAAGGTGCTGGCTCTAAGCAGGTGCCAGAGTTGACTGTAAAACTAAAGAGAAGAAGGAAAACTTCTCTAGCCTCTTTTCTCTTTTTCCTGATCCTCAAGCTATTAGAGGGAGGGCTGTGTATCTTGAACACAGAAAAAGAAGTAAAAAGTAGAATTCAGTCAATTCTAGTTAGACACAATGATTGGAGAAAACTAGCAACAGTAGATCCAGCCTTAGTCCTGGAGTCACTTACAACTGTGTTCTAGGAGCTAGGCTGTTAACTGCGATGGAGTCTAGCACTTGTCTGCCATCAGGACAGAGCAGCTCTGACATCTAGTATTTCTCCTCCAGCTATTGATCACTGGCACAGAGCAGTTCAATCAGAAACCAAAGAAGGGGATTCAGTTTCTACAGGAAAAAGGCCTCCTTACCATCCCAATGGACAACACAGAGGTAGCCCAGTGGCTCCGAGAGAACCCTCGGCTAGACAAGAAAATGATTGGAGAGTTTGTGAGTGATCGCAAAAACATTGACCTGTTGGAGAGCTTTGTGAGGTGAGGAAGTTGCAATAAATATGGGACATAGTTGCTAATGATTCTGGAAAGATAGAGTATCCTTCCTCTTTCACATGCTTAGTTCCTGCAAGAGACCCAGTTCACTCACTCTTCCCATCATTTATATTGGACCTGAAAGATTCTCCAGCAAGACAGTTTTGGGATCCTACTCCATTATGTATAGAGAATGCTGGAAAGGAGTGGAGCAGGGTTCCCAAGTACATGGTGGATCTGGGGTCAAACAGCTGAGGTTTTTAGCCATGACAGTGATGTGAAAAAGTACTATGGTTAGATGTTTGTTAATTCCTGGTTAGTGTTATTAATGACCAGGAGATACTTTCCCTTGGCCAAAGCCCTATGCCTTCTCTTTTTCAGTTGGAAAGGGTTAAAGGGAAAGTTAAAAGAGTACAAGATTTGTAGTTGACATATCTTTAGCCTCTTCTTCCTTTTTTCCCTGTAGTACCTTTAGCTTTCAGGGTCTACGACTGGATGAAGCTCTCCGCCTCTATCTGGAAGCCTTCCGCTTGCCTGGGGAAGCACCAGTCATCCACAGGTTGCTGGAGGCATTCACAGAGCATTGGAGGGTGAGTTTGAATGGCAGGTACTGAGATAAATATCCCAAATGAATTTGGCTGAGGGTTTCTGTGACTTCAACTAAAGGACCCAGGTATCTCCTAAAAAAACTGAGAGCATCGTAAGTAAGCTTTCCACAGAGAAGCTGGCTTCTTTTAAGGAGCTGACAGAAGAGCTGGGCACGGTGGCTCATGCCTGTAAACTTTAGCCTCTGAAGCAGCTGGGGCTAGGGATTGCGGTTTGAGTCTCACTTGGGGCAACACAGCGAGACCTATTCCCAAAAAATAGCTGGGCATGGTGGCACATGCCTGTAAAACCAGCTACCTGGGAAGCTGAGATTGAGGATTGCTTGAGTCCATGGTACCCTGGGCAACGTGAGCCTGCAGGCCAAAAGGTTGGCTACCTTCTCATAGGCATTCCCTCTTTGTGCTAGCAGTGATCAGTGGGTGGATACTGAGGATTTAAATGGTAGAGGGCATTGACAAAGGTGGGGTCTTTGCTTTTTTCAGAATTGTAATGGCTCCCCATTTGCCAATAGCGATGCCTGCTTTGCCCTGGCCTATGCTGTCATCATGCTTAATACTGACCAGCATAACCACAATGTCCGCAAACAGAATGCACCCATGACACTGGAGGTAAGCCAAGGCAGATATGATCCAGTACAGCTTGGAGATAGCAGGAAGAACATGAGATTTCCAAAGGACACAATGGACAAATTTCTGTCCAAGGGAATCAGGGAGGTCAAGCCAATCCAGAAAGGAAGGTGGACTTTTTCATTTACTATTTCCTAAGTTCTGTTTACCACAAATCAAGGAATTCCTTGAATGGGGCTTCAGCATTGATATATGGTAGGAAAGGGGTGGAGGGAGACAAGGGGAACTGATTGGTCTGTTTCTAGGAGTTTCGCAAAAATCTGAAAGGTGTGAATGGAGGCAAAGACTTTGAGCAAGACATCCTGGAAGACATGTACCATGCCATCAAGTGAGTATGATGAGGAATGGTGTAGCATCTCTGTTAAGGAGAAATACATTGTTTCCTTTCCATATTTTAAGATCACTTCAGTCTGCAATGACTCCTATGCTCTTGACATAGGAGTAGCTCTCCTCCCAACTCATTTCTTCCTTAAAGAAGTCTGAACAGTATTGAGACTCATTTTGTAAGACAGGATCCAAACTGCCCCTGCTACATGGAATGCCATGGCCCCACTCCCCAAACCCAAAGCACCTACATTTCATACCTAGTTCATAAGATGTGTTCTAGAGTTGGTAGAGAACCAAAGGAAGGTACTAGATGATGAGAACTGGGTCAGAGGTCAAGATGGGAAACTCAAGGCTGAGCACGGTGGCTTGTGCTTGTAAGCTTCAGCCTATGAAGCGGCCGGGGCTAGGGATCGCAGTTCGAGTCCCGCGTGGGGCCCTTTGTGAGACCTAGTTCCAAAAAAAAATAGCTGGGCGTGGTGGTGTACGCCTGTAATCCCAGCTACCTGGGAAGCTGAGACTGGGGATTGCTTGAGTCTGTGGTACCCCAGGCAACGAGAGCCCGCGGTTCCACCAGCAAAAACAGCGAGACCTAGTCTCAAAAAAAAAAGATGGGAAACTCAGTTCTTTATTATAAATCATAAAAAATAGAATTTTTCATCCTCTTATACCCAAAAGGAATATAAGATCTGACAGCCCCATTTAGAGACAGGACCTTGGTTATGGGTGTATGTTGTCAGCAGTGGGGAATAGTAGATTATGGGATACTTCCTTTCTCCCTCCCTTGTGGATGGGAAGCAGACCAAAATTTGAAGTTTTAAAAACTTCTTAGTGATGGAGAATGTCCATATGGGCAAAACCCATGTCTGTAACCAATCAGATTGGTAGCAGTGCACCCGTTTTCTCCCTTCCTTACAGGAACGAGGAGATTGTCATGCCAGAGGAGCAGACAGGCTTGGTTCGGGAAAACTATGTGTGGAACGTGCTGCTTCATCGAGGCGCCACTCCAGAAGGCATATTCCTGCGTGTGCCTGCCAGCAGCTATGATCTTGACCTATTCACCATGACTTGGGGGCCCACTATTGCTGCTCTTTCTTATGTCTTTGACAAAAGCCTTGAAGAGACAATCATCCAGAAAGCCATCTCAGGCTTCAGGTAGCCCAGCTTTGTCCTAGGTCTTGACCTCCTCCTATCTTTCTAAGCTAACATGGTTCCTCCATACCTCTGTGACTGCTACTCTTATTTTCATTATAATGGGGTTCCCCTGAGTCTTTGGGGGAAGGCTAAAGCTTTGGAAAACTCAGTCTTATGAAGATTGAAGAGTAAAAGGCTTCTTCTTGGGACTAATTGGGGAAGAATCCCAAGCCAGCCTCCTCAGGGACTTGGAAGGACTACCTGGCTTTCCAGTGACTCTGTTTCTGGTGGGGGTGATGTTACAGGAAATGTGCCATGATCTCCGCCCACTATGGCCTCAGCGATGTGTTTGACAATCTCATCATCTCCCTGTGCAAATTCACAGCTCTAAGCAGTGAGGTAAGCAGGGACAGAACTATTCCAGGAGTTCCAAAAGATCTTCTAGCCATGGATCCATTCCCTATTGCAGAACTGTTTCCACTCAGTGCATTCCCTCATCCTCCTTTGACTGAAATAGAGCTTAGACCCTTTCTGTCTTGCTGAACTAGGATGAAAATAGTGGGAATGGGAAAGGGGGTGCAGTAGTAAAGAAGGCCTTGGCTAGGTTACCTCTTCCCACCAGTATTCTGGGGATTGAAGCAGTGCCAACAAAGGATCCTCAAGGGACTAAAAGTAGAAACTTAAGAGAGTGTCCTTTGCAAACATTTGCCAGGCCCCAAGCCTCTTCTCATCTTCTTTTTCAGTCTATTGAGAACCTGCCCAGTGTGTTTGGAAGCAACCCTAAAGCCCACATTGCAGCCAAGACAGTATTCCATTTGGCCCACCGTCACGGTGACATCTTGAGAGAGGGCTGGAAGAATATCATGGAAGCCATGCTGCAGCTCTTTAGAGCCCAACTGCTACCCAAGGCTATGATAGAGGTAATTCTTTGAAAGAGACTGAGCAACAAAAAAAAAAAACAAGAGCTCCAGGATCATTTGCTGTCTTCATATATAATTCACTGAAAGTAGCACTGAACCTGATAACTGCTGAAGCTTACCAGGAATACCTCAAATGTAAGACTATAGATCTTGAATAGGGGGACAGCTGGTAGAAGGCTGGTAGAAGCCACTACCAGTCACCTGTGATTTACATCAGTCAGCAGTGTAAGGCAGGGAACTAAAGGAAGAAAGCACATTTCTTTACACAGAAATGTGTAAAGAGCAGAAAATACAAAGAGCATATAGAGAGAAGTTTTTCCTGACCTGCTTTTCCAGGTAGAAGATTTTGTGGATCCCAATGGCAAGATATCACTACAGCGGGAGGAGACACCATCAAACCGGTAAGAATAGATCAGAGGCAGAAGGCCTTGGGAAGGAGGTAGGGTCAGGACTCCAGAGTTTACCAGGGCTTGTACTCTTTTTCCGCAGAGGAGAATCAACAGTGCTGAGCTTTGTGAGCTGGTTGACACTAAGTGGCACTGAGCAGTCTAGTGTGCGGGGCCCATCCACTGAGAATCAGGAGGCCAAGAGAATGGCCTTGGACTGTATCAAGGTAACTGCCAGCCTACTCCTGGTGAAGAAGCCTTGACTACTCCCTGCTGGACAGGTGGTACTCCCTGTGTACTGAAAAATAAGAGTTATCCAAGACAGTGAACAGAAATGACATCTTCTGCTCTGTCTTACTGGCTCTTGGGAACATTCTCTTCCCTCTAGCTCTTGTCACTGATCATCTCACTCATGTGCCCTCTTTAGCAATGTGACCCAGAAAAGATGATCACAGAAAGCAAGTTCCTTCAACTGGAATCACTACAAGAGCTCATGAAGGTACAGAATGAAGAGGAAAGAAGGATAGAAGGACTGGCTGGGTCTGCAAAGAGAGATGGATAGTGGTTTATGCCTCAATTTCTATCAGGGCAGCGGCAATGGCTAGCTTCTCTTCCATGTCTGTTTTCCTGTTCTTTTCCAGGCTTTAGTCTCAGTGACACCAGATGAAGAGACTTACGATGAGGAGGATGCTGCTTTTTGCCTGGAGATGCTGCTGAGGATTGTGTTGGAGAACAGGTAGAAGGGGCACTCTTTAGCAGGCCTCATATTGGACTTGTGTTAAATAAAGTTTTAGAAGCCTGGAGCCCTCTTTACTGAATGGACTTTGGGAGCAAAAAACACATGAGGATATAGAAAGTGGAGGAGATGCTCATTATCCCTGTCTATTACACTCTGAAAGGCTAGCCTGAATCAGAAAGGGCTTATTTCCCAGTGACCTCTCCAGCTAAGACTATCCTAATCCTTTATGTTTTTCAGGGACCGTGTAGGCTGTGTCTGGCAAACTGTTCGAGACCATTTATACCACATGTGCGTCCAGGCACAGGATTTCTGCTTTCTTGTAGAGCGGGCTGTGGTAGGGCTACTGCGCCTGGCCATTCGGCTGCTCCGGAGAGAAGAGATCAGTGGCCAGGTAAGCAGAGTGCAGCTGGGAGGATAGGAAGGTGTATAAGGGACTAAAGCCACAGTGTCAGTTATGGATATGACCTGAAACAGAAAGTGCATTTTTAACCCCATAGTGTGAGCCCAGGGACCAACCACATGATTAGTGGAATCTAATAGATAACTTAGGGGTGTTTCTGGAATGGCCTTAGTTATGAAGCAAGTACTCACTACTCTGCTGCTTTGTGGCACTCTGTCCTATACCTGGTTTCTTGGCTCCTGTTCTGAATAACCTCAAGATCTCTTAGCACAACTATTAAGATAATTAGTATAGAATTAATAAGTAAGTTTGGCAAGGTCACAGGCTATAAGATCAACACACAAAAAATAACTAATTACATTATTATATACCAAAAGGAACATACAGAAAAATGAAACTGAAAACACAGTACCTTTTATAAGTGCTCCAAATAAAATGAAATACTTAGGTATACATATGATAAAACATGTATAGGATCTACATGCTGAAAATTATAAAATATTAATGAAAGCTCTAAATAAGGAAGCATGCCATATTTGTAAATTAAAAGACTCAATTTAGTAAAGATGTCAGTTCGCCCCAAACTGATTGCTAAGTTGAATTGCAATGCTTATAAAAATCTGGAGCCGGCCATGGTGGCGCACACCTATTGTCCAAGTGCTGGGAGGCAAGAAGCCTGGTATCATTTGAGTTCACAGGTTCAAGACTACCCCATGCAACATAGTAAGACCTGGTCTCAAAAAAGCAGCTGGGTACAGTGGTGGGTGCCTGTAATCCCAACTACCTGGAAGGCTGAGGCTGGGGATCGCTTGAGTCCATGGAATCAGACTACACTGGGTAACATAGCAAGACCTAGTCATAAAAAAAAATCATCTGAGCAAGATTTTTTATATACATAGACAATCTTATAAAATATAGATGGAAAACACAGGCTACAGAATAGCCAAACATCTTCACAAAGGAGAAAGCTGGAAAAACCACTGCATTTGATATTAGCTTACTAAGTAATCAAAACTGTGAGGTATTGGTGGATGAACAGACACATCAATCTGAGGAACAGAAGAGAGAATTCAGTAATAAACTTACACAAAGATGATAACTAGTTTTTTGTCAGAGGTGTAAAAACTAATTCAGTGGGAGAAAGATAACATTTTCAATTACCAGAGCAATTGGAATCCATAGTGGGGAGGAAACAAATGACCCTTTAAGTCTCATACCTTAGAGAAAAATTAACTCAAAATGGATCATAGATTTAATGTAAAGCTATAAAATGTTGAGGAAGAAACAGGAGGATATTTTTTTGGAGCTACAGTTCTTAATTTGACACTAAAAGCACAGTCTGTAAAAGAAAAAATTGATATATTGAATTTCAGTTATATTAAAAACTTCTCTATAACAAGGTGAAAATCACATATCTGTACTAAAAAATACAATAACATATAAAAGGACTTTTAAAACACGATAATAGCCGGGCACGGTGCCTCGTGCTTGTAAGCTTCAGCCTTTGAAGCGGCCGGGGCTAGGGATCGCGGTTCGAGTTCCGCCTGGGGTCCATAGTGAGACCTAGTCCCAAAGAAATAGCTGGGTGTGGTGGTGCGCGCCTGTCATCCCAGCTACCTGGGAAGCTGAGGCTGGGGATTGCTTGAGTCTGTGGTACCCCGGGCAACGAGAGCCTGCGGTTCCATGGGCAAAAATAGTGAGACCTAGTCTCAAAAAAAAATAAAATAAAATAAAATAAAACACGATAATAAAAAACATCCAATTGGAAAATGGGTCAAAGTACAGACATTTCACTGAAAAAGTAAAACAGATGGCAAATGAACAAAAGTGACTATCAAATGCTGATGAGGATAGGGGGCACTCATACATTGTTGGCAGAAATGTAAAATGGTACAACAGCTCTGTTGACAGTTCCTATAAAATGAAATGTGAAGTTACTACGCAGTCTAGAGACCTACACTCAGCCATTTATCTCAGAGAGGTAAAAGCTTCTTATTAAAAACCTAAACAGGAATGTTCGTAGAAGTTAAATTTGCAATAGCCTAAAATTGGCATCAGCCCAGATATTTCAATAGGTGAATACTTCAATTACAGTATATACATATTATAAAATACTATTCAGCAACCAACTATTGATAAAACAGACAACTTGGATGAATTTCCAGGGAATTATGCTGATTGCATATCTCAAAAATTACATATATTTTTATATATAATTCCACTAATATCCCATCTTTGAAATGGCAAGACTTTAGAACTTGTGGAAAGATTGCCAGGGCTAGGGATGGAAGCATGAAGGACACATGTGCAATTATAAGGGATCCAGTTATAAGGGAACTGTTCAGCTTACTAACTAGTGATGGATACACAAACCTACACAGGTGATTGAACTGTGTGGTGCTTAATACACACACATCCACATATGAGTACAACTGGGGAAACAGAATAAGATCAGAATAAGTTATATAAATCCTTATATAACTAGGTTTGTCAGTATCCTAGTTATGATATTAGAGTTTTGTATAATGTTAACAGTGGGGTAAACTAGCTAAAGTATATATGGGATCTCTTTGTATTATTTCACATGCACATGAGTAATTGTCTCAATAAAAAAATGTTTCAAAAACTGCAAGAAATATAGCCGGGTGTGGTAGCGCACGTCTGTAATCCAAGCGCTGGGAGGCAGAGGCCAGGGGTCACTTGATTTCATGGGTTCAAGACTACCCCTGGCAACATAGCAAGACCTGGTCTCGCAAAAGCAGCTGGGTGCATTGGCGGGCACCTGTAATCCCAGCTACCTGGGAGACCGAGGCTGGGGATCGCTTGAGTCTGTGGGATTGGGACTACCCCGGACAACATAGCAAGACCTACTCTTAAAAAAAAAAAAAACCTGGAGAAAATAGCTGGACACAGTGACATGCACCTGTAATCCTAGCTACTTGGGAGGCTGAGGCTATGAATCACTTGATTCCACAGGTTCAAGACTACCCCGGGCAACATAGCGAGACCTCGTCTCAAAAACAAAAATTGCAAAAAATAAAAGACCAGTAGTGGTGCCCTAAGTTGGGTCCTGGCCACACTCCTTGCTAGTCTAAGGAGACTATTAGGGAAGGAAATCTAGACAAGAAGTTGTGTACCTGTTTCCCATTTCCCCACCCCTACCCCAGGTATTGCTCTCCTTGCGCATTTTGCTACTAATGAAGCCCAGCGTGCTGTCCCGAGCCAGTCACCAGGTAGCCTATGGCCTCCATGAACTCCTCAAGACAAATGCAGCCAACATCCACTCAGGTGATGACTGGGCCACCCTTTTCACACTTCTGGAATGCATTGGCTCAGGTGTGAAGCCTCCAGCAGCCCTGCAGGCCACAGCCAGGGCTGATGCACCTGATGCTGGTAAGCCTTTTTCCAGGGATTGAGCTATGGTCCCAGGGATTGAGCTAGAAAAACAAAATACATATTATCACGGGTGGTGGATTAAACACCCCTGGCTTTAGCATGAAGGCAAGTAGACAATGGAAAAGACTAGGAGGCTAGGCTTTCTGCTGTCCTAAGGACTGCTTTCCCAGAAACTGTGTCCTCACCACCACACCCTCTCTAACAGCTGCTCCTTGATGCCATCAGGGGCCCAAATTAGCCTGCTGCCCTATTTGGTTAAGAGAAAAGCTACCCAGGCTGTTATCCTTCAGCTCTCTGGCAATAGGGCTGAAATAACTGGACCAAGAGAAAGGAGAGGCCAGACTTTAGTACTTCTCTTCTGGTAGTCAAAATTATCCTTTGTCTGGGGCAGCAGGGTGGGTGCAGGAAGAAAAAATTTATCCCTTGTCCCAGTGTCCACATCTCCACCCTGACTTTGCCCTTCTTCCTGATGGTTCAGGGGCCCAATCAGACAGTGAACTCTCTTCCTTCCATCAAAATGATGTGAGTCTGGACCGAGGGTACACTTCTGACTCAGAGGTCTACACTGACCATAACAAGCCTGGCAAGATGCACCGATCAGCCACAGATGCTGATGTGGTCAACAGCGGTTGGTTGATGGTGAGTGAGCATATGGGCAGTGGGTGAGTTTTCCCTCCATGGCCTGTGGAAAGTATTTCTGTTCTTCCAAGAACACATCAAAGGGAAGATCAGGGGCGCTTGTGCCTGTAAGCTTCAGCCTATGAAGCGGCCGGGGCTAGGGATCGTAGTTCAAGTCCCGCCTGGGGCCCGCAGTGAGACCTAGTTCCAAAAAAATAGCTGGGTGTGGTGGCGCGTGCCTATAAACCCAGCTACCTGGGAAGCTGAGGCTGGGGATTGCTTGAGTCTGTGGTACCCCGGGCAACGAGAGCCTGCGGTTCCATGGGTAAAAATAGCAAGACCTAGTCTCAAAAGGAGAAAAAAAAGGGAAGATCGGGGTCATGGCTGGTTTCCCAAATCCTCTGTGTACTTTACAGGTGGGGAAGGATGACATTGACAATTCCAGGCCAGGGCCTGGGCCCAGCCGGCCAGGCTCCTCACCCCTGGTCAATCAATACAGCCTGACAGTGGGGCTGGATCTTGGACCACATGACACTAAGTCCCTGCTTAAGTGTGTGGAATCACTGTCTTTCATTGTGCGCGACGCTGCCCATATTACACCTGACAATTTCGAACTCTGCGTCAAGACTCTGCGCATCTTTGTGGAGGCCAGTCTGAATGGCGGTGGGTCACTCAGTTAACATCAGTTGCAGAGTAACCACGTGAATATACAGGGGAGGGGGAGGAAGAGGCAGGCCGTCTATGCCCGTGGGTATAGAAATGTGACCTGTGTCTGCCTCTGCTCAGGGTGCAAGTCCCAAGAGAAACGTGGCAAGAGTCACAAATATGACAGCAAAGGGAACCGCTTCAAGAAGAAATCCAAGGAAGGCTCAGTGCTTCGACGACCTCGAACATCCAGCCAGCATGCTGCCCGGTGTGGACACAGTGACGATGACGAGGATGAAGGCGTGCCAGCCAGCTACCACACGGTGTCTTTACAGGTCAGTCAGGACGTAAGTATGGCACCCTTTACTACCTCTCCTCTCCTGCACCAGACATCGGGAACCTTGGCGGGGCCAGGGACAGCCGAGCTGATAGAAAGGGCCCATGTCTCCCAGTCCAGGCCCTCAGCTACCACCTCCTCTGTGTTTCCACATCCAAGCCACTTGTCTAATCCAAGCATGTAAGATTTTATAAGCAGAACCTTTTCTATCACTAAATAAATGGAGAACTAATTGCCTTAAATAGAATATCCTAAATATATATATATGTAAAAAAATCATTAAGTCTGGCCAGAAACCATTGCCCCTCAAAGCTTTTGAGCCCAAAGTTTTCTTCGTTTTTAAACAAAGTGCTCACTGCAGCAGCACATATGCTGAAATTGGAACAATACGAGAGATAAGCACGGCCCGCTGCACAGCAAGACATACAGTTTGTGGAGCATTCCATTTTTGAAAAAATGAGACTCACAAAATGGGCCCTTATCAGAAGGTGTAAAAGGGAATTGAAAATAAAGTACTTTCTCATGATGTGTTTCAAAGTTGTTAGATACTTAGTCCACATACCTCCTCAAGTCTCCTCTACCAGTAGTAATACTCAACACTGCTGTAGAAAATTAGCCAGGACTGGAACACTGAGCTCACAAAGTAGAGCAGGAGGAGGGCACGATTGGTACGAGGAGCTCCCTTGAGAACTCAGGGACAGCATGGGGTGGGGGAAAGGGCATCCACTAGACTTAACCCCCCTCATATTCTGCTCCTTCTGTGCTTCCAGTTGCTAGATCTGATGCACACTCTGCACACGAGGGCGGCCTCTATCTACAGCTCATGGGCAGAGGAGCAGCGCCACCTGGAGACAGGTGGCCAAAAGATTGAAGCAGATTCACGCACCCTCTGGGCCCACTGCTGGTGCCCTTTACTGCAGGGTAAACCTCGGGAGCGGGCAGGGCAGGGCAGGGCAGGGGCAGAGCTGGAGCTGGAATTGGAGCTTGGGAAATACTAGGATTAGGATGCCTGAGGGATTCTGAGCATGTTCTCACTCTCAGGCATTGCCTGTCTGTGCTGTGACGCCCGGCGCCAAGTACGGATGCAGGCACTGACCTATCTGCAACGAGCACTACTGGTACATGACCTGCAAAAACTAGATGCCCTGGAATGGGAGTCCTGTTTTAACAAGGTAGGACTTCCCTCTGGTCTGAGGGTAAAATTAAAATTCTTAAAACAAGGAGATACAGTCTGAAGGACCCCTGATTATCAGTCCTCAGCCTGTATCATATCTGCCCACTCCTTTGTACACATCCGTCCAACCCCTGACTTCCTTTGGGCAAAGCTGCCAACTGATCCTGCTAGAGAAATGTTGACTGTTTATCTGCTAGGTGCTGTTTCCTCTCTTGACCAAGCTCTTGGAGAATATAAGCCCTGCAGATGTGGGCGGGATGGAGGAGACCCGGATGAGGGCTTCTACACTTCTCTCCAAGGTATTGCTGACCACTCTGTATCCACGCATTCTCCCTTCTCCTCCCTCTTGGCAAGAAAGGAAGCCAAGGCTTCTAATGGGCTCTAGGTTTGTAGTATAGGTGCTCAGGATCCCAGCTCTGGAGACTCAGTGGGACCTAGGGACGTGGGAGGATTCTCTAATTCAGATGAATCTCTAAGATTCCCATGCAAGATAGGGAAGGCGTGCCTCCCAGGCTTGGAGAGGGGTACAGAAACCTTCTACCAGACCCTTGGCTGACAGGGGCTGGCGGGCCATAGGTCTTCCTGCAGCACCTGTCTCCACTGCTGTCACTGTCTACCTTTGCGGCCCTCTGGCTGACCATCTTGGACTTCATGGACAAGTACATGCATGCAGGCTCCAGTGACTTACTGGTATGTTCTATCTTGGTGACTCCCACTGCATGCTTTTTCTACTACCCACTAGGAAGATTTGTCGGTTCCCCCTTGGTAACTGCTTCCTCCTTACCATATTCTCCCACACCCTCTCTTATTCTCATCACCCCACTGCTACCTGCAGTCAGAGGCCATTCCTGAATCTCTGAAGAACATGCTCCTAGTGATGGACACAGCAGCAATTTTCCATAGTGCAGATGCTCGAGGCGGCAGCCCTTCAGCCCTCTGGGAGATCACGTGGGAACGTATTGATTGTTTTCTGCCCCACCTACGAGATGAGCTCTTCAAGCAGACTGTCATCCAGGGTAGGGAACTCAGCCCAACTTCATCAGAAAAAGTCTCCATCAAAGAGTCTAGAGCTAATGGTTCTCGATACTCTGGGATCGGGGGAAGACTGGTAGGTAGCCAGGACTTCTGCTTAAAAGAAAGCACTAAGAATGCCATCTGGATTCTCTCCCCCAGAACCTGTACCCATGGAATCTCATGCCCAAAAACCTCTGGCCTCAGCCCACCTGACTCCTGCTGCTGGTGACACCAGGACACCTGGTCATCCACCCCCCCCAGAGATGCCCTCTGAACTGGGGGCCTTAGGTGAGTCCCTCTGAACTAGCCAGCTGGGTGGAAGGAGGGAAGCCAGAGGGCCTGAGAGGCAGCCCTGGGTAGCTTTGGATTGCTGCTGCGCCTGGGCTGTGAGCCAGGATACGAATCCTGTTTGTCTGCTCTTCCTATGGGAAATGGCAGACCAAATATGCTATAATAAGCTTGCTGCTTGAGATTTTTTAGGCTTAGAAGGAGAAGGCTGGGCCAGGGACTTGGAATAAATATGCAGAGGTTGCCCTTCAGGGATTATAGTCCAGACCAGGCTGAAATTAACCTGACTAGGGTTACAGCAGAGGTAGGGGGTAGATACAAGGTAAGGATTTCTGAGTGGAGATTCCCAACTGTTTAGCCTGGGAAAGCTCATTTTGCTCAGGAGTGGGAAGGGGTTTTGGTAAACCAGCTGGGAAACGTGAGGGAATCTGACTTTAGCTACTTGCTTTCCTATAGACTTTGAAAAACCCGAGGCTCCCCGACCTGCCAACAGCAGCTCCCCTGGAACACCAGTGGCCTCTAGCCCCAATAGGCTGAGCCCTACTCCAGATGGACCTCCACCCTTGGCCCAGCCTCCACTGATCCTGCAGCCCTTGGCCTCCCCACTGCAGGTGGGTGTGCCACCCATGACACTTCCTATCATCCTCAATCCTGCTCTCATTGAGGCCACTTCACCAGTACCCCTCCTGGCCACAACCCGCTCCACAGACCCCATGTCCACTTCTGAGGTCAACTAAGGCAGACCTCTCAGAGATCAAGACCAGTACTTTCTACCAGACTGTCCCCAGCACCCCCCTTCCAACTATCTCAGAGGCTACAGACTTCTAGACCAGCCCAAGCTGCTCTTATTGCTAGTTGGATGGGGACCTAAAAAGAGAACTATTATTACCCTTTCTGGGACCCCCCCCAATCAGGCTGCAGGACCTTCTCTTCCTCTGCTCTCCATTCCTGGGGGTCCAACCTGAGAGCATACTCAGGTATCACCTGCAGCCTGGCAGCTCTGGGGAGGCATCACTGTGCCATTCCTACAGTGCCCAGTCCTCCCATGGTCAGGAATTGAGAGCCAAGTCAACCACTCTGCACTTTGTTTCCTTCTCCCATCTTCACTCCCATCAACCCTGGGCCACCTCCTCCAGTTCTTCCTCTTTTATTAATTAGTTGGTCAGTTTGGAGAGTTAATTGGCACCATGGAAGATGGGGGGCAGGCTGGACAGGGGGACTACCCACAGGAGCATGTACATATAGGAAATCTATGGACTTTTTATGATGTAATAAATGTCTTAGTACCAATATCATTGCCTTCCCCTCTGGTTTCCTTCTTTAGCTTATGAGTCAGACACAATGTTATTAGGTTATGTGGGGTTTGGGCCTTACACTGAATGGAGGTAAGGCTGAGCCTACCAAAAATCTGTCCTATGTGGCTCATGGCCACCAGCCAACCAGATACCACTACTGCCCTCACCACCACAGCAGTTCACCTTTGTCACCAGGAATGTGCCAGGAATTTGGGCAGTTGTCCTCATCACTAAATGCTCCAGGGAGACATCTGAGACCACCCAGACTGGGGTCAGAGGCAAGATGAACCAGGGAGAAGATGAACTTTGGGAATGGGAAACAGCCTGGTGTGGAAAAATACTGACATGAGACCTGAAGTTCATCTTCCATCTTCCCCGGTTTCCATGCTACACAGAAGTTCTACCTGACCCGACCATAGGGAAAATTAGGACTATGACTGTGCTCCTCATCTGCACCTTCCAGTGTGAGCAGAGAAAAGCCTGAATTTTATGAGAGCTCTTGGCTTCAACTATGATATCTCTTCTCCCATGTGAACCCCACAAGTTCTGCATTTAGAAGCTTTCTTTTGGTTCCCTGTGGGGGAAATAGTGTTGGTGGCTGCAAAGAAGTCCGAAGGGCATCCGTTGACATAAGAATATAAGTAGTCATCCTTCAGTTGATCTGTAAATAGTAGGAAAAAAGCTGCAGTGATTACCAACTAGGTGCTTGCTAAGTAGCAAAGAATAGTATGTCATTTGTCAAAAATTAATTTTGATAGAGGAAAAATAGCTGGCACATTGTATGACCTTTGTCATTGACAGTGCTGTCTCTGAGAAGGTAAAGGAAGCTACTAGAGAAACTAATATTCAGGCCTTAATTCTGATCAATAAATGAGAATGGTTTGGTGATATGGAAGTGAAAAAAAAAGGAAAGCAGTGGAAGATTCAGAGGGAAATGCTAATCTTAGTGATGTTCCTACAAGAATTCGAATAACATTTTAAAAAAGTCCAAAGGAAAACTAAAGACCTAAGACCTAACATGAAATGACATTGTTGGAGCACTTCTTTCTGTTTATAAGTACATTACTCACACAAGCTTGTGATGTAAGAAGTGTTTACTCTTATAAATATGGAAATAGGTTCGGTTCAGAGAGAGGACAAGTGGTGAAGTCAAGAGCTGGGACTCAAACCCAGGTCTGTCTTACTCTAAGCCTCATGGTCTTTCCTATGGCATTTCCTCAATTCTAAAGGGTACAGGAATAGGGGTGCAAAAACTCTTCAAAGCTACATACGTTTCTGTAATTTCTCATACGAAATGAAATTGAGCTTCTGAAGAAGCAGGCTATTATTCGCTGAGCTGAGTTCACTACAGAATCTCACACAATCAAGAATAAATGTGAATTTTCTTCAATACATAATATCAGAAGAATTACAGAGTTATCTACAATGGGTATGTATGTCCCTCCCCAACCCCCAAATGTTGAAAACAACAACAAAAAAACGTTCCTACCTGAGCCCTGGGTTATTTACCTTTGCTCAGGGGTCACTGTGGCTGTGAGAAAGCAGAATATTTCAGCCCTTGGGCTTCAGTTGAGGAGAAGAACCTAGTTCAAGTAAGCAGTTCATTACCTCCTTGAAGTATTCTTCCCTGGGCTTCTGAGACACTTTTTTTTTTTTTTTTTTTTTTGAGACTAGGTCTCGCTATTTTTGCCCGTGGAACCACATTGCCCAGGGGACCATGGACTCAAGCAATTCCCAGCCTCAGCTTCCCAGATAGTTGGGATTACAAGCGCGCACCACCACGCCCAACTATTTTTTTGGAACTAGGTCTCGCTACATTGCCCCGTGATCCCTGGTCCTCACCGCGGCTTCCTAGGCTGCCGCTTACAGGCACATTCCACCATGCCCAGCCCTGAGACACTTGGTCCTTCTCCACCTAACTGGCCATGCTTTTTCAGTTTCCTCTGTTGGCTCCTCATCTCCATAGCCTCAGAACAGAAGATTGCCCTAGGGCTCAACCCTTGTCCTTAAATCCTTCCTCTATTGACTGAGGAATGGTGTCCACTGTCAAGTCTAGTGTCCAACACACTCATTTCACATCAAACTACCCCCCAGCACCTCTACTTAATTGCCTCCTAGATTTTCAAATAGAACATACATTTTTTAAAAAATTTCTTGGAGGGAAGTGAATATTCAAAGACTATTCATTTTTTGCTGTAATGTATAGCACAGAACTTTCCTCTTCATGCCATTCAAAAGATTTCTAAACATCCTTCAATGAAGAAAAGGGAGAAATTCTTTATTACACTTATAAACTTGCTCCTCCATATTATGTCCCCCGAAGACAACTTCTGAGGTTATGCCAAAAATTTCCCCCTCTTGCATCCTACATCCAGTTACTCAAGTCTTGTTGCTTCTGTTTTTCAAGTCTAATTAGAACATGACTGCTTCTCACTATCTTCATCCACTACCACCCAAATCTAAGCCACCATCTATCAGTTCCCATACACTATGCTCTAGTCTCCACACGTAAGCCAAATGGATCTTTTAAAATATACCATTTTTTTTTCAGGCCGGGCACGGTGGCTCGTGCCTGTAAGCTTCAGCCTATGAAGGGGCTAAGGATCGCGGTTCGAGTCCCGCCTGGGGCCCGTAGCGAGACCTAGTTCCAAAAAAAATAGCTGGGCGTGGTGGTGCGAGCCTGTAATCCCAGCTACCTGGGAAGCTGAGGCTGGGGATTGCTTGAGTCCGTGGTACCCCAGGCAACGAGAGCCTGCGGTTCCATGGGCAAAATAGTGAGACCTAGTCTAAAAAAAAATATATATATATATATATATATTTATATATATATATATACCATTTTCATTCTACTGTCCAAAAAACCTCTGGACTTCCATCACATAAAGAATAAAATTCAAAGTTCTTTATCCCACCTACCTAACCTTACTGTTCTCAAATATGCCAAACAACACTAGACTCTCCTTCTGAAATGCCCCCAGGTGTCCGTATAACTTTCCTCAGCTTTTTCATATTGCCTCACCAGAGAAGCCCTCCCTGGGAGCTGCATCGAAACCCCTTAATGCTCAGTATCTTACCGGTTCCCACCGTCTTTCCAAAGGGACTGAGTCAGAGACTGAGCAATAGTGCGTCTTTTTCGCTCTAGGGAGACCGCCAGATGGCGCCCTGACTCGGTAGCAAGATCAACTTCCTCTTCCCCTACCTCTTCCCGGCAGCGGGGCCCGGTTCCCTGCGGGGATAAGGGTTATGGCCCGCCAGCTTCCCCCTGGGGTCATGCCCGACTTGAGGGGTTGTCAAGCGTTAGGCGCTGTATGAACGGGGGTTGCCGGCCATCTGGGGCAGGCCCAGGTAGGTGAGAAGATCGGAGCCGGGATTCTCCCGTGGGATGGCTGCCGGTTAACTGCTCCCGCTTGGGACTGAACCCCCTGTCCCAAGAGCTTGCGCCTGATAGATTCTTCTCCCCGCTTCCCGGCTCCCAGCTCTGAGACACTTTCCCCTTTAAGGGGCGTGCCCAAGTCACCCCCGATTGGCTGCGCGAGTCATAAAGCTAAACTTTCAGCCAATGAAAGTGGCGAGAGGGCGTGACGCTCGGAAACGTCACGGGAATTCCCCCCTCCCGGGGGCAGAAAAGGGGCTTTCCCGGTGGGAACCCTAGTGGCTAGAGAAGTGTTGCGACCGCGTCCGAGGTGGGTCGGACCTGGAGAGAAGCCGGAACTGGAGCCGCCGCCGCGGTGAGTGACCGGCTTCAGGTCCCTGAGTGACCGGGACTCGGGGAAGGACGGGAGGAGGGCCATTAAGTGACCGAACCCCAGGGTCGGAGCGCGGCATATGCACACCCACAGAAAGCACGCACACGGAATAGGGTCCACTGCAAATGTACAAAGCCACGCGGACCGGTGCGTACACCTACAGGCATGCCGGCGTGTGCACAGCACCGTCCATGCAAACTCGCATACACATGCGCACACAAACATGTAAACCCGTGCATAGGTGCTCGAACCCCTTCCTTTCATGCACACATTCAAAGATAGGTTCACCGGTGTCCTTGCATATCGAGACACCCAAATGTGTGTCCACACTGGGACGCTTAGGGACAGCAAGCTGTACACAGACGTACCCCCTAGCAAACGCGTGTTGACTCCATGCACACACAAACACACGAAAGCACATGGGCCGAAACACACTTGTTTACCTGTGGTGGAGATACACACATGTATATTACACGCGACTTCTCGGGCTTGCGATATCGGAATCAGTAAGAGTTTTCAGAGAGGGAAAATTGAGGAGCCCATCCCAAGGAGGAAACATCTTTCCTCTTCCTGCCCCGCGGCCCCAGAGTCCTGCTTTCGGGGCAGAACCCTAGGGCCCCCCACTGGGAAGCGCCCCCGCCTACGGGCCTTCAGAGAAAAGGCCTTCGCACTTTAGAAATATCCCCCCAAAAGCCCCCGGGGTGAATCAGCCGTGGCCTCCCTCAGAGTAGAAAATCCCAAGGTTGCTCCAGGACCCGGCAGAGCAAAGGGGCGGGGAGGTGTGCCTGGCTCCATGCTAAGGGTCTCCAGGCGTGAAAGACCCCAGCCCCGGCCGTCTTCCTAGGAGGGAAGAGGGGCCGCCAAACCCGGGGACTTCTCCGGGTCTCGTTACCCTTCGGCGGGCTGAGGCGCTTCGGGCACCCACTGGGCAGCGAAGACCTCGCGCCCCTCCCGCCATGGAGGCGTGGTCATCGGCGTCATTTCCAGGCCCGCCCCTCCGGCCCCGCCTCCCCCTGGTATTTTCGGGACTTTCCTGAGCTGCCCTAACTTTCCTGCCGCTTCCCCGGCCCAGCCCAGCCCAACTCCGGATCTCCGATCTCGCCCTTCACCGGATCTCTCCCGGTGACCGGACGGGTGGTTGGAGGAGATCAGACCCTCCCCAAAATCTGGATCTCTGGATCCCCTTTCTCCCCCAACTCGGGTCCTGCTCTCTCCCTCCCACCGCCACTCCCCCCACCCACCCCCACCTAAGGCAGCCGCCTGAAACTCTGGGAAACAGAACCGGCTGGAGCTACCAGACAGAGCCAGGCCTAGCCCAGAAACATGGACAGTTGCTACGGCCCAGTGAGTCACGCCACCTGGCCTGAAAGCCGGCTGGCTGCCCCCCCAGTCTGTCTGCTTGTCTGCCTGTCTGTTGGAGTCCCCTATGCTCCCTTACATCTGTAATGCCCTTCGATGATCTCAACCTACCTGTCTGCAAACTGCTTCCAATAGCTTTCTTATGCGCTGGGGAGGAGGACTGATTGCCTAGGGCCGGGAGGTAGAGGGCTCAGAATCAGCAGCCACCCTGGTCTGTCTCCAAACCAGGGGCTAGATGGCATTATTGAATATGATGATCTCAAATTCAACCCATCCATTGTGGAGCCCAAGGAGCTGGCCCCAGAGACAGGTTAGTACGTTCCTTAACCTCCCCTTGTCTTAGAGGGAGTGGGAGGGTGAACATGTGCCTTCTGTGTCGGGGCTGGGCACAGAGATCCTAGCTCAGCAAGGCCCCTCTGTCTCCAGCTGGTGGCCCCTACCTGGTGATCGTGGAACAACCTAAGCAGGTGAGTGGACCCTTCAGCTCTGGGGACAAGTGGGGTAGTTGTAGTTGAGTGGCCATGGGAAGGGTCATTGACCACAGAAGCTACTTCTGATTGGGATGGCTGGCTTCTGCTGATTACAGGAGTGTGGGTGTAGTTCAGGACAGACACTACCAGTCATTACTGTCATGCTGGCTGGGGGGGGGGGGGGTGATGACTCTTGGTCACCATGTCACTCTGCCTGGAACCTTCAGAGAGGCTTCCGATTTCGATATGGCTGTGAAGGCCCCTCCCATGGAGGACTGCCAGGTGCCTCCAGCGAGAAGGGCCGGAAGACCTATCCTACTGTCAAGGTGAGCAGAACAAAGCTGGAGGGTGGGCTAGCATGTCCTAGGACATTACTGACAGCCCTCACCCCTCCCAGATCTGTAACTACGAGGGACCAGCCAAGATTGAGGTGGACCTGGTAACGCACAGTGATCCACCTCGTGCTCACGCGCACAGCCTGGTGGGCAAGCAGTGCTCAGAACTGGGGGTCTGCGCCGTATCTGTGGGACCCAAGGACATGACAGCCCAGTAGGTACCCCCAACCCCGGTCCCTACTGGCATGCACCCTCATTACCTGCCAGCCCTGGGCCCCAGCCCAACACTATGAGTGTAACATCTAACCAAGGGGAGAGACTTAGGCCTCGGAACTGAAGAGCCTAAAAGTAAAATCCAGAAGAGCTTCCTAGAGGAAGTAGGGCTGAGCTGAGCCCTGGCAGCAGGGAGGGTGCCTCAGGGAGAATAAATTGCCTGCAAGGCCTCTGAGTTCCCCTCCCCTCACCCAGATTTAACAACCTGGGTGTCCTGCATGTGACCAAGAAGAACATGATGGAGATTATGATACAAAAACTCCAGAGGCAGCGACTGCGCTCCAGGCCGCAGGGCCTTACAGGTAGAGAGGGAGGCAGAGGAGTGTGGCAGGTGGTCCTTAAAAGAGCAGGGGAGGAGGAGCAGTCCAGGATCATGTGTTTGCCCACTGCCCAGAGGCTGAGCGGCGGGAGCTAGAGCAGGAAGCCAAAGAGCTGAAGAAGGTGATGGATCTAAGCATTGTGCGGCTGCGCTTTACTGCCTTTCTTCGAGCCAGCGACGGGTCCTTTTCCCTGCCCCTGAAGCCAGTCATCTCCCAGCCCATTCACGACAGCAGTGAGTATGCTTACCCCCTGGGTAACAGAGGGAGCAGGGGGAAGGGACCTCAAGCTGTGGAGTCAGCTTGGGCATGAACTTGGGCCTGTCATGGTTGAGCTGAGCGACCCTGAGAGTCATTTCCCCTCTCAGAGCCTGCATCCTTCTGGATAATGAAAATACTACCAGTTCCTACACCTCAGGGGGGTTGCTGAAATAACGATACAAAGCACCTGGCTCCATAAGTGGACCCATGGCGATTATCTTATCTCAAGTAATCCATATTCCACCCTCACAGAGTCTCCTGGGGCCTCGAACTTGAAGATTTCTCGAATGGACAAGACAGCTGGCTCCGTACAGGGTGGAGATGAGGTTTATCTGCTTTGTGACAAGGTGCAGAAAGGTGAGGCTGGAGTCCAAGCTGGGAGCTAGAGACTTGCGGTGTCAAGATCTGAGACCAGGGCAGTTTCAGGACAAAAGGCCCTGGGATTCTGGCTGGACAAGGTGGCTTCCGCCTATGAAGTCGCCGGGGCTAGGGATCGCGGTTCGAGTCCCACCTGGGGCCCATAGCGAGACCTAGTTCCAAAAAAATAGCTGGGTGTGGTGGTGCGCGCCTGTAATCCCAGCTACCTGGGAAGCTGAGGCTGGGGATTGCTTGAGTCTGTGGTACCCCGGGCAACAAGAGCCTGAGGTTCCACGGGCAAAAATAGCGAGACCTAATCTCCAAAAAAAAAAAAAAAAAAAGGCCCCCTGGGGTTCCACTAGGCATATGGCCAAGCTTCAGTTTTTTCCCATAGATGACATCGAGGTTCGATTCTATGAGGACGATGAGAATGGATGGCAGGCTTTTGGGGACTTCTCTCCCACAGATGTTCATAAGCAGGTACCCTAGGGCTGGGACCAAGGTATTGAGATCAGGGCTGGGGCTGAACCAGCCTAGTTCCCAGCGACACCAGATTCTGTGTTCCTTCCCCAAAGTATGCCATTGTGTTTCGGACACCTCCTTATCACAAGATGAAGATTGAACGGCCTGTGACCGTATTCCTGCAACTGAAACGCAAGCGTGGGGGCGATGTCTCTGACTCCAAACAGTTCACCTATTACCCTCTGGTGGAAGGTGGTACTGGGCTGAAGATGGGGGGGGGGAGCAGGAAGGTGGGGACTGGGCTGGAGGGTCCCAAGCACTCGATCAGGGGACCCATGAGTGGAGTGGGGAAGGTTCCAGGAAGAAGTGGTCCTTAAACCAGCCTGAGGGGCTCTTGGGGGAAGGACCCTTGCCAAACTCTGCCCAGGACTCTTGTTTTAACTTCTCATTTCCCTTTACCCCTAGACAAAGAGGAGGTCCAGCGCAAGCGGAGGAAAGTCTTACCCACTTTCTCCCAACCCTTCGGGGGTGGCTCCCACATGGGTGGCGGCTCTGGGGGTGCTGCTGGGGGTTTTGGAGGAGCAGGAGGAGGAGGTAAGGGGGTGTTGGTGGTGGAAAGGGCGGTGGAGGAGGGACAGAAATTACAAGGGAAGGAATCTGGACGAGTCCTGGCTTCTGCCCCTTCCCCACGCCCTGCTTGCACCCACAGGTGGCAGCCTTGGCTATTTCCCCTCCTTGGCCTACAGCCCTTACCAATCTGGCACGGCCCCAATGGGCTGCTACCCGGGAGGTGGGGGCGGGGCGCAGATGGCCGCCGAGGCGGCGCCCGGCGTGGATGCCGGGGAGGAAGCGGTACAGACCAGCGCGCCCTCGGTGAACCCCCAGAACGCACCGCAGGCTCCGGAGCAGCTGCGGCAAGGTATGACCTCGGGCTGCGGGTGGTGGTGCTGCTGCTGGGGTGTGGAAAGCTCGCCCATTCCCACCACCCCCTCTCGCCCCCAGCCCGGGAGTACAACGCGCGCCTGTTCGGCCTGGCACAGCGCAGCGCCCGAGCCTTGCTAGACTACGGCGTCACCGCGGACGCGCGCGCGCTGCTGGCGGGACAGCGCCACCTGCTGACCGCGCAGGACGAGAACGGAGACACGTAGGTGGGCGGGACGGTGGGCGGAGTCGAGCTTGGGTTAGGGCTGGGAAGGAACCTCAGAGTCGGAGCTCTGGAGTTGGGCAGATGGTTTCAAGTCGGACCTGGCCGTGTACCAGTTGCATGCACGGTGATCCTTCCAGATTTCGGTTTGTCAGCTGTTAAAGGGACGGAGTAGGCCGGGCACGGTGGCTCGTGCTTGTAAGCTTCAACCTATGAAGCAGCCGGGGCTAGGGATCGCGGTTCGAGTCCCCCCTGGGGCCGTAGCGAGACCTAGTTCCAAAAAAAAATAGCTGGGCGTGGTGGTGCGCGCCTGTAATCCCAGCTACCTGGGAAGCTGAGGCTGGGGATTGCTTGAGTCTGTGGTACCCCGGGCAACGAGAGCCTGCCGTTCCTCGGGCAAAAATAGCGAAACCTAGTCTCAAAAAAAAAAAAAAAAGGACGGAGTAAAATGCGGCTTTACCAAAAAATGTGTTCAAAAGGAGTAAGTTCAGATAGTGTGTTGCCCTATGGAGACATCTGGGCTCGGGCAAGGCCAGCCGCGGAATTGTGAGGGCAATGGCGTTTTGAAGTGTAGATGAAGTGTAGAGGCTATTGGGGTTTTGAAGGTAGTGACTGGGCTTACCAGGCCAGAGCCTTACTCCCCAATCCTCAGGCCCCTGCACCTGGCCATTATCCATGGACAAACCAGTGTCATCGAGCAGATAGCCACGGTGATCTGCCACGCCCCACATCTTGGTGTTGTCAACCTCACCAACCACCTGCACCAGGTGAGGGGCACCTGTTGGTGAAGGGGTAGGGTTTGGAAGCAGGTGGGTCTAGGCTTGGCTCACTCTGCTTGTATCCTCAGACGCCCCTGCACCTGGCAGTGATTACTGGGCAGACAAGTGTGGTGAGCTTCCTGCTGCAAGTAGGTGCAGATCCTACACTGCTGGATCGGCACGGCGACTCTGCAGTACACCTGGCACTACGGGCAGGTGCCGGTGCCCCTGATCTGCTGCGCACCCTGCTGCAGAGTGGGGTTCCTACCATGCCCCAGCTGCTACACATGTCAGATTTTGAGGGTAAGTTCCTCAACTGGACAAGGGGGCAGAGGTGGGGGCCATGGAGCTAAGTGCCCGGAGTGGACATAAGGTTTCAAGGGCACGGTGGCTCGTGCCTGTAAGCTTCAGCCTACGAAGCGGCTGGGGCTAGGGATCGCGGTTCGAGTCCCACCTGGGGCCCGTAGCGAGACCTAGTTCCAAAAAAATAGCTGGGCGTGGTGGTGCGCACCTGTAATCTCAGCTACCTGGGAAGCTGAGGCTGGGGATGGCTTGAGTCTGTGGTACCCCAGGCAACAGGAGCCTGCGGTTCCACGGGCAAAAATAGCGAGACCTAGTCTCAAAAAAAAAAAAAAAAAAGGTTTCAAGGTTAGCTGACCTGGAGCCCACCTTATAGTACCAGCTGCAGGCTGAGAATCCTGTGTCCCTAGGTTTGTACCCAGTACACCTAGCCGTCCGTGCCCGAAGTCCTGAGTGCTTGGATCTGCTGGTGGACAAAGGGGCTGAAGTAGAGGCTGCAGAGCGGCAGGGGGGGAGAACAGCCCTGCATTTAGCCACAGAGATGGAGGAGCTGGGGCTGGTCACCCATCTGGTCACCAAGGTGGGACTAAGGATTATGGGGAGGGTGGGGCCAAGGGTTGTGGGGGGTCAGGATGGTGAAGATACAAGGGAAGGCCCAGCCAGTTGGTTGTGCTCTGGTGATCAAACATGTTGTTCACCACGCAGCTCCGCGCCAATGTGAATGCGCGCACCTTTGCGGGAAACACACCCTTACACCTGGCAGCTGGACTGGGATCCCCAACGCTCACTCGCCTTCTTCTAAAAGCTGGTCAGTTTCCCCTTCAGAGGTCTAGGAACAGGGCTGGAGGAGGGAAAAGGTGCCTCCTGGCCTTTGAATTCCGTACTATCGATTCCCACTCTACCTCCCTGTGACTGCCTCCCCCAGGCGCAGATATCCACGCAGAGAATGAGGAACCCCTGTGCCCACTGCCTTCACCCCCCACCTCTGGTAGTGACTCAGATTCTGAAGGACCTGAGAGGGACACCCCAAGCAGCTTCCGGGGCCACACACCTCTTGACCTCACTCGTAGCACCAAGGTGAGGCCTGCCTGGCACCGGAAGTACCAAGGAATAGAGAACCTGGGCTTGGGAGTGGTGCCAGAGTATCCAGGATCTGGCTTCAGGACTAGGATGGCAGGTAGTCAAGGCTGCGACTGTCTCTCCAGGTGAAGACCTTGCTGCTAAATGCTGCTCAGGACACCATGGCACCTCCCCTGACCCCGCCTAGCCCTGCAGGTAAGATCTCTTTACCTGTTGCCAAGCCCCAGAGCTGTGCTCAGAGTTCTCATCTCCTCCAGGGTCTCTGGCGGTGGTCTGCCCTGTCTGTCAGATAACTGTGGGAGTAGGTAGTGTCCCATGGTCTGTGCCTTCCTCGGCGGTCACTGCCACCTGTGTCCCCAGGGCCAGAGCCACCACTTGAGGATGCAGTCCTGCACAACCTGGAGCATCTGCTGGATGGGCCAGAAGCCCAGGGCAGCTGGTCAGAGCTGGCAGAACGGCTGGGGCTGCGCAGTCTGGTGGACACGTATCGAAAGACAGCCTCGCCCAGTGGCAGCCTCCTGCGCAGTTACAAGGTCAGTCCAGTTACAAGGTCTGCTCCATGCCCAACTTCCTTTCCCTCATCTGAGATTCCAGGCGTTTCCTTGGCCCCAGGGCTCCTGACTCAGGTTTCATACCTCTCCTCAGCTGGCCGGTGGAGATGTGGCAGGCCTGTTGGATGCCCTGTCTGATATGGGCCTGGAGGAAGGAGTGAGGTTGCTGAGAGGTCCTGAGGCCCGAGACAAGCTGCCCAGCACAGGTAAAGGGGGTCCCCTGGAAGGTGGGAGGCTGGAGGGTGGAAGGCCTATGGCTTTGACTCCTCCCTGTCCCCGTCCCCATGTCCATTCCCCAGCAGAAGTGAAGGAGGACAGTGCATACGGGAGCCAGTCGGTGGAGCAGGAGACAGAGAAGATGGGACCACCCTCTGAGCCACCAGGAGGTTTCTGCCACGGGCACCCCCAGCCTCAGGTGCACTGACCTGCTACCTACCCAACAGACCCCTTCCTGGCCCCCTCTGTACAGCATCCTGCCTGTTCCTGTTATTTAACACCCTGTGCCTACCCCTTAGTTGGGTCAAATAAAAGATTTGGGAAAGGGAAAGGGAGAAGGCCCAGCCCCTTCCCCAACGTATGGTAGCCAAATGTGACTTCTCCCTGGAACCAGCTGCTTGCCCTGGCCCCAAGCCAGACCCTGGAGAGAGAAGGAGACCCAGCCAGCAAGTCCAGAGCAGTTTTAATAGGGGTGGAGGCTGTACAAAGGACAGGGCCCACTGAAGGAGGGAAAGCAAGGCCATGCTGCCCCAGCCTGTGTACAGGGCCTGGGCATGGACACCCTTCTTCCGCCTCTGGAGAGAAAGAGGGTGAGCCCTCGGGAAGGAAGGAGAGAAAACCAGCTCAGCCCCAACTCCTGGCCTTTGTCTGAACCAGGCCCCAGGATGGAAGGGGATTGCTGGTGTCAGGGTGGGTGGGGGCGGTCTCAGCAGAAAGCAGAAACATTGTCAGCCTCCCGCACAAAAAAAAAGCATCAAAAGTCCAGGGGCCCTGGCCCCTCCCACCCCTGCCCCTGTACGAAA
This sequence comes from Uropsilus gracilis, assembly GCA_004024945.1. NCBI lineage: Eukaryota > Metazoa > Chordata > Mammalia > Eulipotyphla > Talpidae > Uropsilus > Uropsilus gracilis. Next base: position 5,738 of record PVHY01006352.1, on the reverse strand, counting down.
AAGTGCAAAACATTATCACAAAATGGGGGGCTCAGAGGGGCCCCTTAGCCTAGGCTCCTGAGGCCCACGCCCTAGCCCTGCCCCGGACACCGCGTCCGGCGCGGTCGGGCCCTGGGCCAAGGGGCCCTCGTGGGTGACCCGAGGCCGGCCCGGGCTCAGGCAGGGCCTTTTCATGCAGGTGCCTGGCAGGCACTACCCCCCAACGCGCCCACCCCAGCTCAGGGCTTCCTCCGCCCACTGCCCGCCCCTGCCCGAGGCTCTGAACCATGATGCTGAGCCCGGGGCTGGCTGGAGGTGTTGGGCTGCAGCGAGGGACTGGAGTGAGGTGGGGGGAGTCCATCCTCTGTGCTCCCAGCCTGGGCCAGTGCTGCCTCTACCACATCCAGCTCTTCACTGCCAGCCTTCAGCTTGACCCGAAGCAGCGCTGCGTACATGCCGTAGCGGGATTTCTGAGGCAGAGGGGCTAGGGCTGTGAGTCTGCTCTCCAAGACCGTCCACCCCCACTGCCAATGGACCAGAAAGGGCTCCCAAAGAAGGCTGGGTAGTGGCTCCGGTGCCCCCAAGGACAATGGCATCATCTCCCTGGCAGGTCAGCAACCTTCTCTGGTCTGAATCTTGGCCAAAGTTGAAAAGCCAAGCCCTGGACAGAAAGCCTCATACCCTCGTGGTCATACAGTGTCGTCCCTTTTCCACAGAAATGGAAACAGGCTCAGGGGGATTCAGTAGCTTGCCCAAGGTCACCCAGCTGGGCACACTGCCTTATCCGCCAGCCCCGCTGCTGGGGGCTCAGCTGTCCGGCTGGGAGAGAGGAGCCGCAGTGTGGCAGGGCCAGCAGGCTCACCTCAAATTCCAGGTAGGCCTCCTTCTGCCGCTGCTCTTCAGCTTCCTTGCCCCGGGCCTTCTTGCCTGCCTGGGCAGCGCGGTGCTCCCGCAGCTCACTTGCCATGGCCTTCAGCTTGGCTTCATGGGTCCGTACCTGCTCCTCCTAGAGGTGGGGGAGCCGGTCAGGCTCACTCTAGCACATGCAGGGCCTTCGCACCATTTGTTAAAAAGATGTTCCTTCCTTTGGGCGAACAAAGCACCATGTCTAGGCTAAGAGCTTGGCAAGTGGTGTCTCAGCCTCTGCTGGCCACCCATGGCCAGTGTCCTGCCTGGTGCACGGAAATCTACATGACACGGTGGCTCGCACCTGTAATCCCAGCGCTGGGAGGTTGGGGCTAGGAATCACTTGAGTCCGCGGGTTCGAGACAACCCCGGGTAACACAGCGAAACCTAGTCTCAAAAAAAAGTCTACATGCCAGCTGGGGCAGCCTTGACTGCAGCAGTTGCCCTGAGCCTGCCTCACTCCATCCCACAAGCACCAGGTAGGTGGAGCTGGGGGCTACCTGGGAGAGGCGGGTAGCAGCACTGGGCAGTAGAGGGCGGCTGAACTTCTTCTGGGAACTAACTGCAGCTGGGAAAGGGGGTGCAGAGAACATGGCCGCCACCACGTTGATGCGAGTGATCCAGGACTGCATCTGCTCCAGGCTCCTGGGGAGAAAGCACAACTGCCTGGGACCTGGGCCCAGGCTTCCTGACCGGGGATGCTCAAGGGGTGACCTGAGAAGGAACAGGGGAGGGAGCACATTGGGAGGCAGGGTGAAGGGGTGTGATGTGGGCAGGAAGAAGGGTACTCACGAGGCCTGGAAGAGGAAGACCCGCCAGTCAGCTGTGCGCAGGTAGAAGACGTGGGGTCTCTTGCTGTAGTCGCTGGCACGCGTGGCCAGTGCGTGGTGGATGCTGATGGCATTCTTAAGCTCTGCCTCTGACAGGGCCTTCCCAGGTTGGTACTCCTCCTGCAGGAGTGCCCATCTTGTCCTGGCAGCAGTCCCCACCTTACCTAGTTCAACCATCCCCACTCCCCTGGAGCCAACTCATTCCCACTCCCTAGGGCTGGCCCCTCACCTTCTGCAGATAGAGGATCATGCCCTTGAGGATGCCGTGGAAGTTCTTCCAGCCCCGTTTGCCCCGAGGTGCTGGGGGGGGGAAGGAAGACAGGTCAGGGGGGCCTGGGAGAGGCCCACTCCCATCCAACCCCCAGACCTCCCCACCCAGCCACGTACTCTTCCTGCAGTCAGGGTCTGCGTGCACCTTTCGGACCAGGGCCCCGTGCTTGTAGACAGCAGCCCCGGGCTCGGGAGTCAGGTCCAGGAAAGGGCTGGAGCCGCTGCCACTGCCCCCGCTGACCCTCTTGATGACCTTGGGGTTGGGGTCGGCCAACTCAGACAGAGAGCGTCTCAGCTCCTCCTCGTCTCTGCAGGTGTGATCACCTCAGAGGGGGTTGGCTGTGGAGCCACAACCCCCCCTTCAGTCCTGGCCTCTGCCCACCCAGGAAGGCTCTTCCAGTATATGTAGAGATAGGGTGGGGCTTGCTGCTCTCTCAGGGTGTGGCTCCACCACCCTGAGAGGCTCCTGGAGCCTTATCTCCTGTCTCAGACCAGGTCTGCCCAGGGTGTAGCTGTGTCTCCCTGCTTAGATCTTGGGACAACATGTTTCCTTCCTCAGATTAGAGCTCCCAAGATTAGAATCCCTCAGATGAGAGCTGTCCCTTTCTCCCATGGTACCAGCCCCATCTCCATTTCTGCACACACACTGCCAGCCCTCATACTCTTCTCCACCAAGACAGACACATGTCTGATTCAGCTGTCTCAGCCACACCCAGCACCAGGCTTTGCTCATAGTTTGTCTGCTAAATGGTAACAGAAGAAATACCTTCCTAGTGTCTCTTAGTACATTTTGGCCTAGAGACTATAGGATACTATCTTTGTCACTCCCTCAAGATCAATGTGGAGTATCTTCCTATTGCCTTCAAAATGGAGTCTATACTACATCCCCCCCACCAACAACCGTCTCTTTCAGGCCTGGCCTGCCTCCTCTTGGTCTCTTCCACATTCATTTTAGTCACCATATATTGCCTCCCAAGTAACAATCTCCGCCTTTCCCCAAACAAACTTCCCTCTTTCAAGGCTTTCAAGGCCCCAAGTCCCAGTCCTCTCGGAAGCTTTCCCTGATCTCCCCCTATAACCCAGTCTTGAGCTCTACCTCCTTTGACAACTTCTGCTGACTTGAGCTCCCAGCTAAACTGAGCAGTGACTGGACCTCAGATACCAGCAAATATGAGTGACCTAGTGATCACTTAGATGCGGGCTCTTCCCTCAGTCTGGGGAACTAAGGCTAAAATGGACCCTCAGAATGAACTCTTCCAGGACTCCTGGGTCTCTGTTTTCACTGGGGCTGCCAAAGTACACCATGTGGTCCCTTGTTCTGTGACACACTGGGTTCCCTAGGAACAGAGAGGGGGGCTCTTGCACTGTCAGTCAGGGCCCTACCTCCAGAGAGCTCTGCTTTCCCACCGGGTTGCCAAGGGACCTCCCCCTTTTTTTTTTCAACACCCCTCCTCCCACGCCAACTGACAGTGGCCACCCACCCTAACCCAGCTTGTCATAACAACCCAGCTAGAGACAAGACACAGAACCCTACGTCCAGGCAGGCATCTCCAAAGAAGGAAGTGAGGCAGCCTCATTGCCTCTCGGGGCCTCACCCACCTCCCCTGGCCCCAGCCCGCTGACACACAAGGCCCACCTTAGCCCTCTGAGCCTCTCCAGGCAGCCCTTTGCACACGCCTCTTCCCCACCCCACCTTCCAGCACAGCCCCAGGACTCACATGGCCCACTGCAACTTTTCATTCTTGATGGAGCTGTACAAGGCCTGGGGAGGGAGAAAGAAATCAGGGGGAGGGATACCGTGTACCCCACTGTCAGAGCTCAGAGTCCTCCCTCCCAATTTGGGGGACAAGACAGAACAGGAGGGGGCACAGCATGGTGTAATGACCAAGAACACAGGTTTTACTGCTCAGGGGCTCATCCTGCACCGATCTTGGGTGGGAGCAGCACGGCCCTAGAGAGAATGGAGAACAACCTCAGGAGCTCCCCTTATCCCCTCTCCCCCCATACTTTGGCCTCTTTCCAGTATAAACTCAAACACAGCATGTGGGAAAACTGAGGCTCAGGGAAGACTCATCCTGTAGCTTGCTGGGCAGCCGGAGACCTTCCCCAGCCAGACAGCCCCACCCAACCAAATGCCGGAATGGCTGAGCTCCTTGCCCGCTTCACATACTTCACCTGTAACACTAGGTCAAAAGGCAGTTGTTTTAGTTTCCAAAACACCGCCCATCCCGAACTCTCTGTGAGTCCTTGAACAGTCATTGACTTTCTGTAAGTTAGCCTGGGGGTCTGAGGGTCTTAGCTGATGGGCTCCAGAAGTCGCTAGGGACCCATCCTCTTTTAGGAGGGGCCTGCAACATGGGTCCACAATAGAGCCTCCGATTGTAGGGGGGAGTGAGCTTGCCAGCCTGTCTGTGAGTGGGTGTGTCCCTAACATGTGCGTGTTGGGCTAAGCGTGTGGCATGTGATGCTATCTGCGTGTGAGCTGGATGCAGTGGTGACGTCGGTGCCTTCTCTGTGATGGGACACAGCCTCCCCCCAACACATCACAGTCTCTGCTCTCACTGCTAGCCACCATGCCCAGTCACAAGGCAAGCTAAGCCTCCCACATGTGTTCACCCTGTCCAGGAGTGAGTATACCCCGCACGCACACACAGCCCAGCCCAGGATCATGCACACACAGTCCTCCCAGCACACGCCCAGCCCAAATCCAGCACAGCTTGGAACCTAAACTCTCAATCAGAACTCTGTCCAGGAAGCTAAAGTGACCAGCTGTCCAACGCGCGATCCTGGCTCCGCCTGCCTCCTCTCAGGGCCCGCTTCGGCCCACAATCACCTTCCCGTGAAAGTCCAGAACGCCATCGCTGAGTCCCATGTCACGCTCCCATCTAGTAGACCCAAAGACCTTTTGGGCTGAGAAGAGGGCCGGATCGGAGAGTCTGTTCCCCCTCCTTCCCCATCTCCAGTCCACGCTACCGCTACTTACTACTAGGCTTTGTCCCTGCTGGGTTCCCCACCACCACCCCGTAGCCCCCACCAGCTGATACCCCCTGACTGGTGCCACCTTGGGCGCCTCCCTCAAGCCGCCCCCTCAGCTGCACCGCCCTCAGCAACCCCCTCTGCCGCCCCCCAGCCTGGCGTGGGCCGCTGCCCCAACGCCCTCACCGCCTTTTTCTTCTTGCGGCTCTGCAGGCGGCTGACCACCAGGTCGGTGTAGAGCACGGGCTTGAGACTGCGCGAACGCTGCGGCCAGCCATAGCACAGGGTCTCGGCGCCGCGGTGGGTGCGCCCGTAGCGCACGGAGCACAGCGAGCGCGAGCGCAGCCGCCCGGCGCTGCTGTGGATGCTGTTGACACCAATCATGCTGGCCCGGCCGGCGCGCCGCGGCCCCCGGCCATGCCCCCGCCCGCCCTCGGCCCCGGGCGGCCCGCGGACGGCTACCCGGCCCGCCGGCGCTAGCGGCCCGGCCCGGCCGGCCCGAGCCCGGCCCGGCTACCACCGACGCACCGAGCGCGCGGCGTCGGCGGCGCTGTCTGCTCTGCAGCTCGGCGAGAGCGGGAGGGGGGCGCGATGGGGAAGGGAGGGCGAGGGCTGGGGGCGGGGACGGCGTAAAATGGAGGCGCCTGACCGAAAGGGGGCCCCCTGTAGCGCGCCGCCACGGGGGTGGGATCTGGGGCGGCCGGCGCGTGAGTGGCTCGCTCTGGGGACGCTGGGAGCCGCTGCGCTTGGGGTTGTAGAGGTGGGTAGACCCCGGAG
>PVHY01006351.1:0-75191 GCA_004024945.1 Uropsilus gracilis | reverse complement strand
TTTGTTTGTTTGTTTGTTTGTTTGTTTGTTTTTTGGAGACTAGGTCTTGCTGTGGTTGCCAGGAGTAGTTCTGAACCCGTGGACTCAAGTGATCCCAAGCCTCAGTATCCCAGGTAGCTGGGATTACAGGCACACATCACCATGCCCAGCTAAATACTGAGTTCTATTAAAGGATCATTTCCTAATGTCTCTAAATGCTTATTTTCACTTAATGAGGTTTTTTTAAAATTAGCCTTACCTACATTTATTAATTTTAGTGTCATGAGGCAAGAACTTTATTTGAATTTTAGTGAGGTTTTCATTTTATGTTTTTTTTAAGTTTGTAAAGGAAAATGAAATTACTGACTTGAAAATATTTGTTATTCAAATAGCATTTCTGATTTTGATTTTCAAAGCGTAGAATTTCTTTTATTTTGAATTAGCAAGCAGCACAATGGTCTTTTTGCTAGAACTTTTATGAGCAAACTGGAAAACTAATTATAATCTAAAATTAATATTCTTCTAAATTAATATTTTATTTCAGTATTCAGCCATTTGACTTAGACTTGTTTCTTGTCAAAATCACACTTGGGTAACACTTCAGATTTTTTAGTCTGTAAAGTGGGTTCGTTGATAAGAAGACTGATGTTTTAAGAGGATTAATAAGATGTAAAACTTCTTTGTGAATTATAAAATACAAAATTATAAGATACTTTTGTTGTTCAGTAGATTTATTCCTCTCTGATTTTGTTGAACTCTGATAATTTCAACAACTTAGAAAATATTCCTCTAGGATTTTAGTATTGTTGTACCTAATATTGAAGAATGTTTGAGTTCATTAGAATTTTTCTATTCCTAGTTTTAGGTTTTAAGTCTGCCACACTATTTCCAGATTTTTCAGATTGGTATGTCTGGGTGCCTGCTGAATATTGCCAGTCACATAAAAATAAAACCACTAAAACTTAGCTCTTTTTTCATTCCTGTCCCCTCAAATAGTAAGAAATTGCATTTTGTGTATTAGTACCTTTGTTATCTAATCATGCATGTTGGGTCTCTTCTTGTTAATACCCTATCCTTCTCCTCTAGATAAATGAGATTGTTAATGTTTTCCTCCAAAATGTCCGTGAAGTTCATATTTTTTCTTTTTTGTTACAGCTTTTGTTTAAACTCATATGATGAACTTTGCAAAATAAAAATAACACAACACATTGCAGCAAAAAGGAATATTATTTTTCAAAGTAGTTCCTTACCTTGATGCAGTTTTATTTTAAATTGATATTCATTAACATGGATAGTCTGTCTAATCACCATTCTTAGTTGAGCTCTATCGTTTTTATAGTTTATTTCAGACTTCCCAGTCATCTAATAAGAGTTATATACTCTTTAGAACAGTGCTTTAGCTTACACAATCTGAGATTGGCCACAGAAGCACTGAAGACCTTTTTGTTTTATAGTCACATGACATTCTTCATATGTGGCTCTAAGCTACTTAACAATTAATTGGTGGTTAGACTCTGATTCCCTTTCTAGAGCATTTTCTTTCTGTAAGGTTATTCATTTAAAAGAAGAAAGCACACCGGAAAGAACTGAAAAATATTTTTGAATACTGCAACATTATGATAATTAGTTCATAGCCATCCACTGTTTGGAGGAGAGGCTTTAGATGTTTAAGTTCTAATGGTTTATTTAAAAAAAAACTATTTTCACTTTAAGATCTTTTACATACCAGTTTAGTTTGCTTTGAGTTGCTCTGTAAACCATTCATAGTATAATAAATATAGTTTGTTGACTCCATGTAAGTACTAATTTGAAGTTTATGTCTGAACAGTCAGTAGGGGTAAGAAAGTTGTTAAACAAATTAATATAAAGATAATACTATGAGAGGCAATATTTAATATACTTAGGAAATCAGGTGTGTTACTTGCGTATAACCAGTTATTTTTTTAATAAAACAGTTCTTTTCCTTATTAACTGTATCAACTTAGTTCTAGTTGTTAAATGTACTTGCAAGAGATAAAAATTGTATTTCTCTCAAAATACTTTAAAATCTGCACTTTTTAATGCCTATTTACAGTCACTATTCCCTCCATATTTAATATATCCCACTATATGTAACGCAGTGGTTGTAATTGGAAGGTATGAAGAAATTATAAAAACAGTTCTGAAAAGCTAGGTGAGTTAATAGCTAGAGAGAAAATAATTCTTGACAGAATTTCAATAAAATTTTTAAGAACTGTGCCTACGTAGTTAAAAAAAAAAAAGAACCTAAATATCATTAAACAGATCTAGTTCCTGATTTTTATCTTATTTTAGGTAAATAATGATAGTTTTTCTAATCATATCCAATACAGTCTGTTTGCATTATCTGCATTTCAAAGCAGTGTCAAAAATATGTGACTATTTGTGGTCATTCTTGTCTTGGTTCTGACTTAAACAGGAAAGTCTTTATCAACTAAACACTATGTGGTTTTAGTTTGAATCTATTTCTTAATTTGATTTTATATATATATATAAAACTTCTGGGTATTTATTTCTCCACCCACACAACTCCACTTTCTTCTTTAATAATTAGGAATTTATTTCTTGATTCTTGTATTGAAGGCCAACCTGAAACAGTTTTTAACCTCTGTCTCATTAAAACAGGTGTACTTTCCTAGTTAAAAAAACTGAAGAGTTTTTAACATAAGCTCAAATTCTAGTTTAAGAAATTTTGTAGGCATAATAAATGGATTGGAAATTGAAAATAGTGGATGAAACCTGTCTTCCACTTTTTTTTTAAAGCTACTTTATGACAGTGATTCTTAACTTGGTTTCAATGTTATAATCCCTTCTAGGGTCCGGCACGGTGGCTCGTGCCTGTAAGCTTCAGCCTATGAAGCGGCTGGGGCTAGGGATTGCGGTTCGAGTTCCGCCTGGGGCCCATAGCGAGACCTAGTTCCAAAAAAATAGCTGGGCGTGGTGGTGCGTGCCTGTAATGCCAGCTACCTGGGAAGCTGAGGCTGGGGATTGCTTGAGTCTATGGTACCTCGGGCAAAGAGAGCCTGCGGTTCCACGGGCAAAAATAGCGAGACCTAGCCTCAAAAAAAAAAAAGAAAAAAAAGAATCCCTTCTAAGCCGTCTTAAAACACAAATTATGGGACTCTACCTTCAAATAGGTTCTGGTATGAGCTGATGCTTCACTCAGTGGGATCTCACTGTGTGAGCCACTATTTTTGAAACAATTTTACGGTGAAATTTTGATTTTACTTGGCTCAGTTAATAAAAGGTTGCTAAGACATGGCACAGTTTGTACTGGGTAAAATAGCTCTTTAAGACTAGGGAAACTAGTTTCTGAATTACTGCTTGCCAGCTCTCTGATTTTTAAGTCATTAACTAAGCTGATCTTTAGTTTCCTCATCTGTAAAATGAAGAATTTCCATTTGAGGATAAAATTAAGTAGTTTATTGAAAAGTTTTTTATACACTCTATTGCTAACCAGATTTAAAGTAGTATTGTATTATTTTTTAAAATGCTTAAATTTTAAGTAGCATTGCATATTTTTTAAAATACGTATTTTAAAAGACTTATAATATTGTTACTTTCAATATTTTGATTAATATTCTACTTCCCTCCAGTACTCTTTGTTTTTTGATTTTTAAAAGACTGAGTTGTGAAAACTAATCAGATTAGGCATTTTTTTTAAAGAAGATAACATTCTTTTATAACATTGAGTAAGTTTCAGGTTTACAGCTTTATATACTTCTGTATATGCTACATTTTGATGAGCACTAAAAATCTAGTTTCCATCTACTACCATACAGTCGGCCGGCCCCCTTACTAGCTTTACCCCTGTCCCCTAGCTACACACACCTTTCCCCACTGGTAGTTACCATTCTGTTGTCAGAATCTAAGAGTTTTGTTTTAGTTTGCTTCTTTATCTTCTACATGAGTGAAATCATATGACTTTTGTCATTTCATCTGACTTATTTCACTAACCATGTCTACTCAAGGCTTGTACTGGTTGTCACAAATGGCATGATTTTATCTTTATTTTTAACTGAGTAGTATTCCATTGTGTGTGTATACCACACCTTTATTCATTTATCTGTTGGTGGACACTTAGTTTTCGTCTCATTTTGCCTATTGTAAATAATGTCGCTGTAGACATACAGGTGCCTTTATCTGTCTGTTTTAGTGTTTATATTCTTCAGATAAATACCCAGAAGTGGAATGTCTGGGTTATGGATCATGTCTATTTAGATCCTCTACTCACTATTAAGTTACATGAATTGTTTATATATTTTGGATAGTTTTGATGTATATTTTGTTCTGTTGTTAATGAGGAAAAAAAACAAAACAGTGAAACATATAAGGTCATTTAAAACTGAAACATTGAGAAAGTGTTTTGTTTTGTTTTTTGAAAAAAACTTAGCCAAGATCACTGCAATCAGTGCTTGCATTGTGTAACTTACAACACACATAGATAAGATAAATATTACAGTGTTGCCTGAATTATCAGAAGCATAATAGTTTGGCTTGTATTTGGTATGTTTATTAGATTACTTAAATCTGGATGTTTAAAAATAATAGAATAAAATAAAATGGCTCAAGGTTTGTAGGATCCTTTAAACATGTTTTAGAGCAGGGTCAGCAAACCAAAGGACTTTGTAGGTTAAGGGGTGATAATCAAGGCTATTACAAAAGTTGCTATATATTAAGAGAAAGCAACTTTATACAAATTTTTATTGGTGAAATTCTAAGTAGTATATATTTATTGTAATTTCAGTCTACTATGACAAGAATGGAACTTTTTTAGGGGAATTACATTTCAGTAGGCTTTAGAGTTATCATTCCCTACAATATTGACTGTACTTGTTCAGCTATAGAAACGTTCTTAAATTTAATGGGCTGTATTGAAAACAGTTAGTGACCTAGCTTTGACTTGTGTAACTGTAGTTATTAACTCATATTTTAGAAAATAGAGTAATCATTGAATTGGGTTTCTCAGCATAACAAGGTTACTCGGTGGCAAGTGGTATCAAAACATAGTGTTCTTTAAAATATCATACAATTCCTGGTATTCTTAATTGATGTGTTATTTACTTTACCAGAAAACCCTATAGGGAATACCTTAATCATAAGTGTAAATGCTTGTTATGCAAAAGCTGCCATCTTCCTCCTTTCCTGGTTTGTTTTAAAAGAAAAATACTATTTAAAAATATTATAATGATGGTTTGGAGCAGTTAATATATCATTTTTGTTTCATCTGTACTGTGTTTTTAAAAATTATTTATTTTTAATTATTGGTGTTGGCGAAATGTGTAATAAGTAGCCAATATGCAGAACTTAAATATTAGACATTGTAAACTTATATTGTTAGTTTTTTAAAAGCTACAGCTAGCATTTTTACACTGTACTCTTTCCACTCTCACACACTTACATACACACACATACACTCTTAATCTGAAATATGGAACATCAAGTGCCTGGCAGAGTAGATAATGAATAATTGTGTTATCTGTGACAGAGAGGTTTGACACATTCTAAAGAGGTAGTACTCGGAAGGTATATTTAGTAGTTGCTGGTTTTTAATAATTACTATTAAATTTGCAGGCCAGTAGTTATTTCTAATACTCAGATTTAATATGTTTTTCAGTGTTCATAGATAGATTTACCTAGTAGAATGGTTGAAAAAGCAGGATATGGAGTTAGATTATCTACTTTTGGAACCAGTAAAATTTGATTAACTGCACATTAAGCTAGATAGACTTGGGTGGGCGAGTTTTTCAGCTTTTCTGTGCCTCAATTTTCTAATCCTTAAAATGAGCACAGGGTAGTACTGAACTATTTATTATGAAGTTTATATGTTAGTACATGTAAAGTGTAGTAGTTTCTGTGAAGTTAGTAGATATAAAATATAGTAGTGCTTGGTACCTAGGTTCAAAACAACTGTTGGTGGCAGTGGTAGTGATTCTTAATGTTTTATTGGAATGCTTTTCTTCTAAGTTTCAAATTGGTTTAATCAATTAACCAGATGCCCCAGTCTATCTGTTAAATTTAAGGCTTTCCTTTACAGGTAGAATTTTTCTAATTTGCCTCTTTTGGGTATAAGGAGCAAAGGGGAAAGTTTCCCATTATATCAGGCATGTATAATTTACAGTGCCTTATATAGTTATAAGAAAAACATTGATTAAATATTAACACATAGGTAGATAATCAAAATTATGGTTCTGGCCTGATATTTATTCAGAATGAGATCATCCCAAGAGTGGTGGTACATTGAGGGTTTTTTCCCTTCTCCCCCCCACCCAACATGTGCCTCATATTTTGTGGCTTGAGTAAAGCATGCTTAATATCCTGTTCTTAATATTATTGCTCCCAGTTAATGTAGTTTGCTTGACAAAAAGTACTATTTTGAGAAAAGGAAATTATCTGAAACTATGTCTGTTCCATATTGTTAGTGTATTCTTTGGAGTTTTATAAAATTTCATTATTTGGGTAAAGTTTATTGAAACAAAATCTTAGTATATAATTTCCTTTTGAATTTGCATTCTAACATCTTGTAGAAGTTACAAATTAGTTTATAAAACTTGTTATTGAAATAATGATCTCTGTGTTCAAGTTTTCTAATACATGTTTTCCCCCCCCCCCAGAGGAAATAAAAGCTGAAACTGAGAAACAGAGGTTTGTGTGACTTTTATCTTTATAAAAATAACTTGTAAATTTGTTACTCTTAGATCCAAATAATCAAATAATAGTCATCTATATTTTAGTGTGGCAAGTTGTTTGTTTGCATGTGATCTTTATAATAAAATCATTTTTTTTATAATTAAAACCTTAAGAAATATAATTAAAATTTTTAAAGAAGTAATTATAAGCATATTTACAAATACAAAAATATTTCATAGATATGTAAAGGCTTTTCTAAAATAATGTAATATATGCTTTAAAGTCATTTTATTAAACACGTTTCATATTTAGAAAGATTACTAGCTTTCTTTGATATCGTTAACTTTTTTAGGGCCGTATTTTATAACTTAAAAGTTCAGTATAAATTAAGACAAGTAGAAAGTTTTTTGCTTTTTTTAATGTATTATGGTATCAGATTCATTAGGTGGCCCTGGAATATTTCTATAATAAAATACTTTGTGATCTTTGGAATGAAAACTAGACCAGAAACCATTGTCTTATGTTTACTTACAGCTCTTGTAGAATTCTGTATTTTTATGAGTTTTTCATCAATTTGCTAAATGTGATATTCTAATCAGACTCTTCTTTTTTATATAGTCCTCCTCATGGAGAAGCAAAAGCAGGATCAAGCACCCTTCCACCAGTAAAATCAAAGACAAATTTTATTGAAGCAGACAAGTACTTCTTACCCTTTGAATTGGCATGCCAGTCTAAATGTCCCCGCATAGTTAGTACATCTCTAGATTGTTTACAGGTATGCGTAAAATGTCATTATACAAAACCCATCCAATATGTGTGTGTTTCTAAAACTTTATTCATAATTGATGATGATTCCGATGTCTTTCACAAAAACTGATTGTTGTTTTTGTGATGAGAAATCAATGGTGCTGATATTCAAAATAGACAGTACTAGCTACAAAAAAGATGACTCTGGTTTAATGGTAATGAATATTATTAGTTAGTGAGATACAAAATCTGAAATTACCTATAATGAAAGTGTTGATCTCTCTTTTCATCAGTGAAATGAGGGATTTTTAACTTACTCATTATATTTATGTTGTCATTTATAAATGGTTTTACTAAATGATACTTTTTTATATAAAGCAGCAGGTTAATAGTTACATTCACTGCTAGACTTTAACTTGGTTTTATTTATGTCAGAAAAGTTTCATAATTGTAAATCTGTAAGATGAACCTTTAGGTGGCGGGAGCCTTCTTTTCCAGGTATCCTCACTGTTAGGGATTATACCTATCCAGCTGACAATTCACCATCTAGGAAAAGATCATAACTATATTATTTGCTCTTAAGAGAGGTTAAAGTTAGATTCATTTGATATAAATAAATTATAATGTCTGAGTCTTTCTTCCCATGAATGTAATGGTAATAATGAGTGAGCAAATTCTTGATATATTGCAACCAGGATATGGAAAGGGGGTCATTTAAACTTATTTATATTGTTAAATATAAACATATTTAGATAAAAACAGTAAACCATTCTAACTCAAGAGTCTGAATCATGACTGGGTCAAAGTGTAATGGTTATTTGTGTACTTTTTTTTTTTTTTTGGAGACTATGTCTTGCTATTTTTGCCTGTGGAACCACAGGCTCACGTTGAGTACAGACTCAAGCAATCCCCAGCCTCAGCTTTCCAGGTAACTGGGATTACAGGCGCATGCCACCACACCCAGCTATATTTTTTTGGAACCATGTCTCGCTATATGCCCCCAGCGGGACTTGAACCACGATCCCTGGCCCTGGCTGCAGCTTCCTAGGCTGCAGCTTACAGGCATGTGCCACCATGCCTGGCCCTATTTGTGTACTTTTAAAAGCTCGGCATTTATTTTTGTAATTAGTACAAGTATGAATAATTTCACATGTGAATAGTTAATCTTTTTTAAGAAAAAGTTGGTATAGTCTTGGCTTTAATAATACCTTAATGTTTTGTGGGAAAAGTTTAATGTCTAATCAATTGTACATTGTAATTTTAATGTCTATTTAGTTAGCATATATATGTTGATTCGCTAAATTAGGACCTTTATTTACTTTCTCCATTTCAGAAACTTATTGCTTATGGGCATTTGACTGGGAATGCTCCAGATAGTACAACACCAGGCAAAAAATTAATTGATAGAATTATTGAAACAATTTGTGGCTGTTTTCAAGGTCCTCAAACAGATGAAGGAGTTCAGTTGCAAATAATAAAGGTAATGAATTATAATAAGTGAATTTGTTATTTATAATCTATTTTTTATTTAATCAGAAGCATTTTACCTTGAAAATATTGGACATACCATTTCATGTGCCTTCCAGCTGTAATAAATGTCATTTAAATGCTGGTTAGACCCCTGCCTCCTGCCCCCAATTAGCGAGTTTTTGCTCTTTGTTATCAAGAGTTCATTAGAAGTATAAGTTCCAGACCTCTTATTCTGAAGTTCTCTGTGGCCCATAGAGTCTACCAGATTTTCTGGTATGTTTACCATGTGCATTCCATCTTTTGAGCTTCACAGTACCGTGTGAAGATCCCATAACACACAGTTTCTTCTGAATTGTTGGACCCTTTGCAGTCTTCTTTCCCGTGCTTCACTTTATGTATACTTGAGCACCAGCTCTCCTGATTCCCTTGCACCTATTCCTTGTAGCTTGTTAACTAAACCTGCTCAGCTAAACCCTGGGTTATACCTGGGTGATTAAGCTCCTTTAAAGAAAACTCACTCATTATGTTTTCAGTTTATTTTTAAGTAATGAGTTCTTAATGTTGTACTGGTGCCATGTACCTGTTTGTGTGTATGTTTCTAGAAATCAGTAAAATTTTTTGCACTTTGGAAATGTTTACTTGTATAAAGTGTTCCTTCATGTGCATATGTTGCCTCTTTCTGAGCCTTTCAGTTTCAGTTGCTGTATTTACTTTGCAAATCATCTAAAGTCTTTACTGTGAAATAGTTTGACTATTTACATTTCATGCCTTCATAATTTAATTAGCATATACTCAATGCTAGCTCTTGTTAGCATTATACAATATAAAAATACAGAAGATCCAAAATTGAGAAATTGTAGGTAACCTAATAAATAAAAAATTGCCTAAATTAAATTATACATTTTATTAGAGGATTCACCTTAAAATTATTTTAAATGCTTTATTCTCAAAACCTTTTTAAAGATCTTCAACAATGACAACAAAACTCTCATGTAGTAAGGCTATCATAAAGATGTTCTTAGGAAAAATTTGAAGTGAATAAGACACACTGTGTATTTTCCAGAATGAGCAGTCTAGTTTATATCGTATGAAGTATAAAAACTGACTACATTTTAATATACATTTTAATAAACTAAAATAATTTTATTAAAATGAAACACTTTGAAGCAAATTAATGGAATGATTTTCAACTATTTTGGGTTTGGGGAAATTAAATGGAGAAAGTACTGCCAGAATGAGGAAAACAAAATATTTTGAAGTACAGTCAGGACAATTAGAGATTCCTTATATAGGCATACCTTGTTTTCTGCACTTTGTTTTACTACTTCACATACACTACAATTTTAACAAATTGAAGGTTTGCAGCAGCTTGTGTTGGGCAGGTTTGTTGGTGCTATTTTTGCAACAGTATGTGCTTTAAATGTCTGTTACATTTTGGTAATTATTCACAGTATTTCAAACTTACATTTAGGCCAAATAATAATATGACCTGTTATTAGAGGCCAAGATGGCTTCTAAGTGTTTTCAATGAAAGGAGAGCTGTAGTTCTCTCATTTCAAATCAAAAGCTGAGATAGACTGAAAGCTGGGTCTCTTGTACCAAGCCATGAATGAAAGGGAAAAAGTTCTTGAAGAAAACGAAAGGGGCTACTCCATTGAATATAGAAATCCAGAAGATGAGCAGCCTTATTGCTGACACAGAGAAAGTTTTAATGGTCTGGATCTACAAACAAACCACATACATTTACTTAAGTGAAAGCCTAAACCAGAGCAAGACCCTAACTCAAAGTGCAGCACATAGCATGTGCTGATGTAGAATCAGTAAGTTAAGAAAATATAGATAAGGTATTTGATGAAAGTGGCCATACTAAGCAACAAACTTTCTTTCTTTTTTAACAAATTTTCAATGTAGATGAGATAACATTATTGGAAGAGGATGTCTCAGCTCCCATAGACTTTGATAAAGAAGAGACTATTCTGATTTTAAAGGAGAAATTAACTCTCTAATTTCAGGGCCAGTGCAGCTGGAAACTTGACTGAAGCCAGTGCTCACTTGGCATTGAGAAAATCCTAGGGCCCTTTGGAATGATGTTAAATGTAGTCTTAACTGTGCCCTGTCAATAGAACAACAAAGCCTGATGATAACACATCTGTATATAGCATGGTTTATTCAGTATTCAGCCCACTGTTGAGACCTCTGGTCTCATACATATAAATCCAGAAGATGAGCAGCCTTATTGCTGATACAGAGAAAGTTTTAAAATACAGTAGTGTTTTAAAATACTACTGCTTGTTATCATTGCAGCAAGTCACCAAATGATCTCATGAGATTGCACAAGGTGATTGTTATTTTCATACCTGTGACATAACATACATTCAGCAGCCTATATATCAAGAAGTAATTTCAATTTGCAAGTCTCATTGTTTAAGAAAAACATTTCATAAAGCTGTATTTGCCATAGATAGTGATTGCTCTGATGGCTCTTGGCAAGATCAGTGAAAACCTAGGATTTACCATTCTAGATGCAATTTGTAATTTATGAGAGGAGGGTCATACTTCTAAATGAATTTAAAAGTTGATTCCAACTTTTGTAGATAACTAAGAGGTTTAACATCAGTGGAATAAATAACTATGGTGCAGGTAACAGAAGAACTAGAATTAGATGTGGAACATGAAAATGTGACCGTAATACTTGCAATCTCATGATAAGACTAACAGATAAACAGTTGCTACATGGGATGAACAAAAAGAGTATTTTGTTGATTTGTAATCTCCTGCTCATAAAGATATGAGCATTGTTGAAATGACAACAAAAGGATTTGGATATTATATGCACTTAGTTGATCAAACAACACCAAGATTTGAGACCTTGAACTCCAGAAAAAAGTTTTTCTGTTATCAAAAAGTTCTTCTGATGTCATACCTACAGAGAAGTGTTTCATGAAAGGAAGAGTCATTTGATATGGCAAACTTCATTGTATTGTTTTAAAAAATCATCATCTGATTAGTCAGCAACCATCAATGTGGAAGCAGGACTCTCTGCTGGCAAAAGATTAAAATTTGCTAAAGGTTCAGAAGATAGTTTTTCTTTTGCAGTAGCACTTTTTAACTGGGATATATTTGTTCTTTTTAGACAGATTGCCATTTCTTACTGAACAGCCTACAGTATAGAATAAACATAGCTTTTATGTGTACTGGGAAAAAGAATTGTATGTTTCACTTTATTGCAATATCTGTTTTATTGTGGTGGTCTGGAACCAAACCCATAAATTTCTGAGGTGTACCTATATTAGCTGAAAATGGTAATGGTAAAAAGACTCTTAGTCCAGAGCAGAAACTGCATACAGAAAACTCTTAGTACAGAGCTGAAATTGCATACAGAAAAGTGTTTTAAAAACTTTGTCTTTTTTTTTTCTTCAAGGCTTTACTTACTGCCGTAACATCTCAGCACATAGAGATCCATGAAGGAACTGTACTACAAGCTGTGAGAACATGTTACAATATCTATCTAGCCAGCAAAAATCTCATCAATCAGACAACAGCCAAAGCTACTCTTACTCAGATGCTAAATGTTATCTTTGCACGCATGGAAAACCAAGCAGTAAGTATTAAAAAAATAAGTGAAAGATTGTATAGAACACCACAGCATCAAATAGAGAAAAGAGTTCATAGAAATTAGAGTGAAAACCTTTTGTACCTATAGGGAAGACTGCTTTTCTTTTATAGTTCTGCTTACTAAATACTATAGTATTTTATTTCACTTTGTTTTCAGATTTACTGGCTTGTTTGACTTAGATAATATGTTTTTAGTTCACAAAATGTGAAAGGTGTAGTTTGCCATCTTCCATATGGCAGTGTCTGAGTTAGTATTTGTTGCACTCAAGCTTAGTAGATGAGTGTAGTGTATATATAAAACTACCTAATTTGATCTGTTCTGGTATAAATTATTCAGTGAGCCTTCAAAAACAAAAACAAAAAAGCAAAAAAAGACATCTCTGTGTTGATGAAAATTTTTTTCTATAAGAAAACATCAACTATAGAATCATTTAGTTGTTTTTTGTAATTATCTTGCTCTTACTAAAAACCAACCTCCAAATATTTATTTTTACCTGATTTAAACTTACCTGAAAGTTGCAAAAATAATAAAGATTCGCCAAACTTCCCTTAATGCCAACATTTACTTAACCATATTACGGTGATCAGAAGCAGGAATTAACACTAACACAATACTGTTAAGTAAACACAGATCTTACTTGAATTTTTCTGTTTCAAAATCTGAATCCTACATTGCAGTGAATGTAAATTTACTTTTATCTCAGGCTTCTCCTGTTTGTGACATTTCCTTATCTTTTTAATTTCCTTAATACTTTTAAATCATTAATAACTATTTTGTTGTATTTCCTTCAGCCTCCTTTTGTCTGATGTTTTCTTTCTTTTTCTTTTTTTCCCTTTCTTTAGCTATAAAACCTCTGAAGCAGTATTCTGTCAGGAATTTATGATGTTGATGAGTCTTGTTAGTGACAATCTTGACTGCGTGGTTAGATCTTTCCATTGAGTTAGTAACTTTTTTTACTTTATAAGTATCTTGGAGAAGGTACTTTCAGATAATACAGGTACCCTGTTTTCTCCTTCAGTTTCCCATTTGAAATATCCAATCAATGAATTTTGTTGGCAACAGTTATTACTGTAGTGTTTTCCTAATGGTAATGTTGTGTTTCTCTCTCCTACATTAATTAATCTCCTTTCAAATTTATTCAATTTTTTAAATATTAATCTATATTCACAGATATTTTAGTCTATCGCTTACAACCCAGTGCTGTCATTTTTGTTTTGTTGTCAGTGTACCAGGTTTGGCCTTATGTTCTTTTGATAAATTCCCATCCTTTTTTTAGTATCTCTTTCCTTTGTGTGATCTCAAGGCCATTTTTAATTTTCTCCTAGAACCAACCACTTCAACAGGGAATCCTGTCTTCTTAAATTGAAGAATTAATAGAAACCAAATTATGCATGCTGAGTGTGTTCATTGCTGTGGGGTGTTATTGCTTCTAGATCCACTCAGCACATACAGGAGATACCTGCCTGTAGAATTAGCTTACCCTTTTTGTCATCTATCCCCAGCAACTGTATATGACTATTTATTTGTATGTATTAAAAGCCTCATGTTCATAATGATACTTGTGATTCCAGTGTAATATAAGGTTCATTTCAACCATATTTCTCTAAACGTGAGAAATATGCCTTTCATTTTCTATATATATGTATATCTTTGTTCAGTCTTATTAAATACATAAGCATTTAGAATTGCTAACTCATACTACAAGAAGTAAATTTGCTAGGTAGACTACTGCATTTCTAACTTATTGTTTTTTATATGTACCCTTAAAGAATTCATTCAAAATACTCTGAAATACCCTTCTTATTACCGTTCCCACAAATAAAGCTCTCTATAAAATGTTCATTTTTAAAACTTTTTCAAAAGAAAAAATGCTAATTCTGTTCTTAGATTTTCATCTGGGGCTGATACTGCCCCTAAACCACATTTGAGATTCTTTTGATCTTCGTGACTAGAGTGAGATTGCTGTTACCTGCGGGTAGAGGAAGTAGCATCGGGATGTTACTAAACACCCTGTATTGCACAGGGCATCCCTCTACCCCCACCCTGAAGAATTATTTGATTAAAACTGTTAATAGTATTATTGTTGAGAAAGCATTCTCTAGGAATTATAAAATTGTATGGAGGATATTTAAAGGTTTATTTTCACCTAATAACATTTCCTCTTTTTTAAAAGATTTCTAGTTTTGACCACTCTGTATAAATAGAAAAGATTAGCTTTAGAACCATACTTATCTGTGATTCCAAAGCATGTGCTTGCCCCTTTAAATCAAGATACAGGTTTGCTCATTATGTTGAGGAAGGATTGGAAGTCCTAAGTTTCTCACTCTTTACTTGGGAGATTTACTTTGTCATGAATAAAGTACTAGTCTGAGAATCGTTCTCTTATTTCAGCTGTGTAGCTATTGTGCCTGTTAGTTTTCTTATCTGTAAAATAAAGGATTTGACCATGTGGATTGTAGAACTCTTCTTTCAGACCTTAAAATATTTTAATTTAAATCTATTTTGTAAGTTCATACAATTTAGTTCTTCATGACCTGGATGATTACTAGGGAATAAGAAATGTTCACATTTGACACTGAAATATTTACATTTGTGAAAATTAATTCTATGAGAAATGTTAAGTCATGAGGACAAAAAGAAATATGTCTAAAAACAATAAAGTGAAATGAAAATGAAAACGAAATCCTGTGATTCCTATTTTTACTGTTTTTAGCATCTTACAAGTGAGCTAGTTTTTATATTATATACATAATAATGACAGTTACCTTAAAATATCATTTTAATAGGTACAGGTTCTTTTCATTTTTATTAGATGACACTGCAGAATAACTATTCATGTTTATTAAATATACTTGTATTGTTTTTTTAATTGAAAGAGAATTATGTTTTAATAACAACTGTGCAATAAGATGCACCTGTTTTCTTACCCTTGGCACCGTGAGGTAAGAACATGCTATAAAAGGATGTAGACTAAAATGGTTCCTCCTGTTTTTGTTCCAGTTTACTCCTTTCCTTAACCTGACCCTTTTATTAGTAACCATTATTACTAGGTTCTTGTGTAGCTTTCTGGAGTATAAGAAAAGATGAATTTACATATATGTATACTTTATTTGCCCATTCACCTTTCACTCCTCAGTGAAACTTTCATTTAAATGTAGGTAAATCCACAATTGGCAGCAACCCAATTATAAGGCTATTGAAATTACCTTCTTGTTTTGTTTAGGTAGCATGTTAGCATTTTTACACTAAAAATGATAAGAAGAGGAATACATAGTAAAAATCTCTCTTCTCTGCTATCCCCCTAAGAAATAATTGCTCTTTTATTTTTTGTGTGTGTTTCAAATATTTTATATTTTGTTTCTGATCAACTGTAATTTCAAAGCCTAGAGATAAAATGGCACTTTGTATCAAGGATTTAGGGTTGAATTTAACATTACCCTATAAATTTTAAACACTGTGTTTTACTATGATTGGATATATTCTCTCTTTCCAGTTGCAGGAAGCCAAACAAATGGAAAAAGAACGACATCGGCAGCAGCATCATCTATTGCAGTCTCCAGTAAGCCATCATGAGCCTGAATCACCTCAACTTAGATACTTGCCACCTCAGACTGTTGATCATATATCCCAAGAACATGAAGGGGACCTTGACCCTCCTACCAATGATGTGGATAAAAGCCTTCAGGATGACATAGAACCTGAAAATGGATCTGATATTTCCAGTGCAGAAAATGAACAGACCGAAGCTGATCAGGCAACTGCAGCTGAAAGTAATCTTCTTGAGAAGTAGTTGTGGGGGGCGTGTGTGTGTGCATGTGTGTTAAGGGAAAGTTTTTGGTGGAGGTCTGTGGAAGGAGAATTATGACTTTATAATTGATACACTACAAGTTGTGGTAATTGGACTTTTTTCATTTTAGATAGTAGAGTTAATTTCACTTCAGTGCACAAGACATTTGTTAATGATAAAATGTGTTCATTAACATCTCATGAGTCTGGGGTGGGGGGGGACACCATCTAGTGAGTCTTTAGGATTTATAGACTTTAGAGGAGGTAATATGTTAGTAAAGAGAGTCATAAATATTAACATGTAGCAGAGGAATCTCAGTTTTCTTAAAATTTTATAGCCAGCAAGAGACCTGTTTATTTTATGGAATGTGACTACAGATTTGGAGAAACTATTATATATATATTAATGATTCAGAAAATATGGTCAAAAACATATGGAAGTTCAATATAAAAAAATCTTGGAATGTCATGAAAGTGATTTATATTTATATAAATCATTTATATATCCTGATGTCTCACTATAATTAAAAAAATTTACAGTGTTTTTTTAATTCATAAGAAAAAGTATACAATTGCAAAAATTAAATTCTATTTTGTAGGTGTTTCTCTGTAAAGACAATCACCTGAATTCATTTTTCTGCGAACATTTTCTGTAAAATGATCACGTTTGGTTTGTTCTCCTTTAGCTTATTATGAAAAATAATGGAATTTTCTGTTGTCTGTTCATTGTGGTTCTATAGAAGTTGGTTAGAACTACATCTTTTCTTTTAACTCTTAAGTGATATAAGCATCAAAAGTAGCATAAGTAGATGTCTTTTTGCTATTTTTAATATTTATTTTAAAAGGCATACCTATGATAATAAGCCAAGCGTCACTCAAGCTAAAGGTGAAGCTATACTATTTATATGACTTAAATTTTTCTGACATACCGTTGCCAAACTTTCCTGTGCTTCACTATGGGCTGATCTCTTAAGATAAGGCCTCAATTTTATTCTTTCATTTCTTCATAAATTCAGCAAGTATTTGTTTAGCATATTCTGTCTTAGACACTGAGAGAATTTGGAATTTAAAACCTGATGGAGCTATTGCTTGTACGGTGTGTATGGTCTGCTTGAAAGGTCAAAAGTATAAATGAGAACCATAAAAGAGGTAATGTCTTGAAAGTGGCATGCCCAAGGTAATTCTACTTAAGAGAGTTAGGAAATATTTCTATAGAGAAAGTGTGCTATTTTAGCTGAATCTGGGCAGATAGGTATGAAATTGGCTAACTGGGGAATTTTCTAACAGAAGGAACAATATGATTGTGACTCAAGTGTTGTAAACATGTAGCATGTATGAGGTAAGTACTTTATAGGATACAAAATTAGAAGTAAAACATAATTCCTTTTGACATAGTCATGGTAATTTTGACTTTCAAGATGTTTTTCTTCCAGCAGCCAGCATAAATGAAAATTCTGCCTAACAACCATTGGTTCAAAATACATTTTATTGGATTAGAGCATCTGTTTTCAGTCACATCTCTTGTTAACTGTGTGACTTTGTGTATAATAGTTATCTAATCATTTCCCTTGTATAGTAAATATTACTCGGTGTTAATCTATTTTGTCAGATAATGTATTTAAGAATTGACTATTGATTCACTAGTCATTTTATGTACATTTTCATGATTAGTGTATATTATGTTGAGTCTCTGATTTTTAGATTCTAGGTAATTTTAGTCAACAATCTAGAGAAATACAAAGTTTAAATGATGGAAAAAAAATATCTGTCAAAATATTTGCATGTTTTCACTCCAAAGAAAAATGTACATGCTATCTTATTTGGAATTTTAAAAAATGTGTTACTGATTTTATGTACTTACCAGATTTCACCTTGCAGCATTCAGTTTTTATAGAATGAACTCAAAGTAATGGTCCTTTATGATAGAAAAAGATTGACCTGGGATATAGGCAATGCATATCAGCTAGTGTGCAGTCTGATGCCATTTGGTATAGAGCAGTGGCAACCAAGGCAGTCCCAGATCCCAAAGCATTCTCAACTGCTATTTGAGCCTTCCTGAGATCTATACAGGATATGAAAAAAATACAATGGATCATCTATACATTTTGTTTCTCTGATCATCTATACAAAGTTAAATTTCAATTCTCTTTTTCAGAAGCTCTGGCTGGCAGTTACATCTGTTTGATTCACGTTACATTGCGGAATAAATTATTTCTAAAGTATTTATTTAGTTTTCTATTGAAAATACAGATTCTGTTGGGAAAAATTTCCCCATACTAAAATGTTTCTTTTTTTTTTTTAATTTTTTTAAAGCATTATCTAAAAATGATATATTATATGATGGAGAAAACCATGACTGTGAGGAAAAGCCACAGGATATTGTGCAGAGTATTGTACAAGAAATGGTGAACATCGTTGTTGGAGGTAATATATTTCACTTGAAATTCATTGATTTTGTCTTACAGTATTTCATTAACTATGGAATCTCTTTTTATATTATATGAAACAGTAAGACAAAGAGACAAGCTCTTTAACAAGAGTGTGTATGTATAGAAAAGTGATTTAAATAACTAATTGTAGAAGAGTACTCTGTTTTTTCTTTAGTTTCAGCTAATAGTTTTATTAAAGTCCATTCCTATTCCATACAAAAATATTGATGCTGTTTCTTTTTTGTGTTTGATGGGAGATGAGCATGGGTATATTTTTCAATCTCTTCTATGTTCTTATACCTTTATTATCATAGACCAAGATGTGGCTAACACAGGGTCAGTTCTTATCTTATGAATTGTATTATAAAAATGTTTTTAAGTTTGCTAGTATTTTTACTCATATTTCATATACTTAAAGGATTAGACTTGAGATCAATCCATGATGCTTATTTAATTCATGGTATCTTGCCATATCTACATCTCTAAGTCTGATTATTATAAGTGTGACTCTTAAATGAGTTGTTTTTTGCTGTATCTACTCCTACTTACAACATCATTTCTAAGAATGTATTTCTTTCCCTGGTAAACACTGGAAGCAGGTATTCATCTGACTGCTTTCTCAATTTTTCTTTCTCTTTCATTCAGCAAGTACCTAAGAAATGTATACAATTCCATGGTGTTATGAGATATGAAAATTAATCCAAGGTAGCCTGTGCTTTAGAGGAAAGGTTACAGGCTGGTAGAACCTTAAGAGATTCCAGAATTATTTCATTATCAAAACAGAAGAACTGTGCAAATTATATATATATATATATATATATATATATATATATAATATGGCTATATTTTATAGAATTTGCTACAGAAAAAGTAGATTTATTATATTTTTATAAAATATAATATAATTTTTTATATATAATATATAAAATATATATATTATATATATAAAATATATATAATTTTTTATATATAATTTTTATATATAAAAATATATAAATTTTTATATATTTTTATAAATTTTATAATTTATAAATTATAAATTTATAAATCTACTACTCATGCTTCTTTTTGTTTCCCCTCCCATTGCCTCCCATTTCACAAAAATGAAAACCAAAAATACAGAACTAAGTATGGCAATAAAAGTCCTGCCACTAGACCTCATGTACTGTATCCTTCATGGATTTTAAATTTCATCTGTTCCAGATAACTTGCCCTTACACACAAAACCATCATTACTTTGACTGTATCCTTGAGCTTACCTTCCCATTTTGTTTATCTTAATTTTCATTTTTCTCCCTATCACCTTTGCTTATATCCCTTTGACTCTTGTTCCCTTGCTTCTCCCTCTTAACCTCAGAAACTTCATTTCATTTGTGAATGATTTTAGTTTTTATAAGTTAAAATACTTTCTTGAATGATATGTGGTGTAAGTGTTCAGTAGTTGTCTTTGTCGTTCTGAATTTATTATTTGTTCATGCTGAAGAATTTGAGACTAAAAAGGATGAAATGACTTATCTAAATAGAGGGGACACAGGTGTTTCACATCCCAAGATCTGTTACTAATAATAATGTGTTTCTCTTGTCAGCAACAGAGAAAAAAAAAGGCTTATCATTTCTTTTAATTTAAAAGTACCAGTTTCTTGCCACATAGTTACTGAATTATGGCCACAGATTTGTGTGTCTTTTCCCTTTTTTTTTTTTTTTTTTAAATGTACCTCCAGTATATTATACTGTACCTCCAGTAAGTCTAAAACTTGGTACTATTTAAATACTAGAATTCATTAGTTTCTGTTCATATTAATTGCAAATATGATTACTCATATTGACATAATGAAAAATATTAAGGAGTGTAGGCCATTATTTCCGTAACGCTTTTGCAAACAATACACATATTATTAGAGGTATTGATAGATATGCTAAAAAAGGGGAGGAAACACAGTAAAATAAATTTTAGAAACATTACATAACATGTATTACCAGTGCATATTAGCAAATTAAATACTGCATAAAAGAAATGAAGTCAAAGAAATTTGACTTCATTTCCTTGTGGGAATTACTGGGTTGAGAGGAGCATGATATTCTCCTGCCAGCAGGCCACCCCCCTTCCCCCCCACGCCGTGTCACATGTTTGTCACTTGTATCAATATACCCTGCAAATGGGGAATCATCTGGCAAAAAATTCATTTTGCGTACATGTAAGGCTCCCATGTAGCCAGATATTGTAAACATTGTTCATACCAACTTGTGCATAAATTACAGCCCTTGCTGTCAGTGAATTAGCAGTTTATCAAACCAGCACTGAGTCTTGAGGTAACCAGTAGAGTTGTGTCTCAAATTCCCAGAGTTAAAGGCAAAGGAACTTGCCATTGTGGTGAGGTTACTTTTAAAAATATGTGCCATTGGAGTCATATGTTTATATCAATCAAAACCTGGTGCCCAGCCTTATGTTCTGCCCTTAGCGACCTTTGCAGTACCATCAGGGGTCATGTCTAAAAATCAGTATATTGAGAAAGATTCTGACTTCCTTTGTTGGTTGAAGGTAAAGCTGAAAACTACAGGGAGACCAAGGAGGCTGTTTGCTTCTTAAGAAACTTAAGGTCTGGAATTACATATATAAATGATGCTTCTCAGCAGTTTTGAGCTGGCAAGGGCAAAATAAGAAGCATTTGTCATATCCGATGCAGAAAGAGACCCTGTATCATTTATAATGAAGACAGCAGTATCATTGAGGTCTTCAGACACATCCCTGGAATTAGTTTGTAAGCAAGCATTCTAAAACTTGCTCCTGGTGAGCATTTGGCACTTTTCTAGAGTTGAACTGCAAGTACTTTCTGCAAGTTAGATGATCTGCATGGCACTAGGCATAAAGCTGTCACTCTCAAGATGAACTGTGATGTTACTCATTCACAAAATGCTCATTACAGACCTAAGGATAATTTTGAAAAGCTCAGAGATCCAGAAAGCCCTCTGAGTACTAAGCAGATTTATTGCAGAATTCTGAAGAATACTCTACTGAAGAACTTGAGAATCATGTTGAAGATAAATCCATATTCAAAGGCCATGTGTGGCTACACCATTCATTAACAGGTTGAGACTAACAAACTGAATGAGCATCTGTAGTGCTAAAACAAAGACAAATGAGAAGAGCGTTATAGACAAAAAACCTGTGGAAAGGAAGAAAGAAAACTCTTTGTGTGAAGAAACCAAAGAAGCCTTTGGTGAGAAAAAAAATTACAACTACCAAGACCCAGCAACCAAAAAGCAACCTCAGAAAATAAAGACACACCACATACGAAGCCTGCTGCATAAAAAAATTCATTCTTTAAAGTGCTATTGTTTTGGTCAGTAATTTTGAATAAAGACATCAAAGATGGAAGACCTTATTTCCCAGCATTTCCTTAAGTTATTTGATAATGGGATTATATTTTTGGGGGGGTAGAGGTGAGGAAGAGCGGTATCTGACTATTTCAAGACATTAACATTCATTAGAAACCTGTTTAATAAATGCTAACAAAGACCAAGTGTAAGCTTTTGTTTTGGCACATCCCTTTTAGCCTTTCATCAGAGTGTTTCATTTCTTGAACTACTTAAGGATCATATTTGAATGTGTTCCAAAAGTGTACTTAGCAGTAAGTATGCTAACCTTTAAATGGTGCCAATACATAGTATTTCATATTGCTTTTTCTTCCAGTATTTCATTTTAAATGCTCCGTGCTTTTTAAATAAACTTAGTGGACTCCAGATATATTTGCATGTTTTTTATTCTCACTATTTTAGATATGGGAGAAAGGACCACTGTAAATGCAAATGCAGAAGGCAACATTGGAACCATAGAGGATGGTAGTGACAGTGAAAATATTCAAGCAAATGGAATTCCAGGAACACCAATTTCTGTTGCATATACGCCATCCTTACCTGATGACAGATTGTCTGTTTCATCCAATGATACTCAGGTATAAATATGGTGGAAGTAGAAGAAATCCTTCTAATCTTTTGGTGAATTTTTAAGTTAACAATGCCTGATATAAATTTGGGAAATAAAATCTTGGGTTTTTTTTATCCCACTGATATAAATCAAAACTGTATTCCCTTAATGTACTGACAGCTAATTTACCACTTTGAGGTATGTCTCATATCTACTCACATCTTTCTTACGCCTTCTTCCACTAGACTTGGATTTAAAAATTATTTTTTTAATGACATTGATAAGCTAATTCTGTAAGAGGAAAAATTTTTCAGAAATCTGGGGAATTTCATTTTACCTTTGTCCAGAGCTATAATGAAATCAGTACTACGTGTATTTTGTTTTTACATCAGTGTCCCTAACAGGTTTAAATTTTCATGTCCTTGTTCATCTTCATTAGTTAATAACTATAAAACATTACCTTGACATTCTGCACTCTACCCATACAGAATAGATTAAAAATGAAATAGAACAAAAACATAAAATACCAAGTGGCAAATTTTAGACAGCATAATTTAGACCATGGGATGAGGTCTAGTTTTTGTTAGTAATAGTTCAGACTGCTTACATATTAAAGACTTTAATTGATAGCAAAGGGGGATTATTTTAAAAGCTTGCATTTCTTTTAAGGTAGTAGAGAAAGCAAATCATAAAGTGAAGTCATGTGGCAAATTCCTCATCTGCTTTCCCTTCCAGTAGGTGAGACGACCCCACCTATTACAGAATTGAATAAAATATTTATAGGCTGATGTGCTTTTACCCTGGTAAATGTCTTTATTTACGTGATATGTTAACTTGTTCAGGAATCTGGAAATTCTTCAGGACCTTCACCTGGTGCTAAGTTTTCCCACATTTTACAAAAGGATGCCTTTCTAGTATTCAGGTCATTGTGTAAACTGTCAATGAAACCACTATCAGATGGACCACCGGATCCAAAGTAAGTCATTGAATTAATTGTTGTATCTGGCAAATATACTCTTTTGATTATAAAAATTACTGTAAGATATTCTTTAGATTTTCTTTTGTTCTTTGAGGACTCTCAAAAATGTATTTTAAGGTTATTTTACTTTTTAAAAGACATTGAAAAACGTTCAGAACTGCTAAGTAGATACTTTATACTATTCCCAAAAGCATACTGACCACATAGAGGTGTTCAAGAAATAGTGAATGATTGAAATCTTATTTCAGTATTGTAAGTAACCTTGTAACTAGTGTAATCCTCTTTCCAGCCTCATGCTAGGCCTCTGAAAGTCAGATGTCAAAAGATAATAAAAACCTAAGAGAAATATCTTAAAAGTCATCATGAAAGATAATGTACATTGGCAGCTCTTTCTGCCCAGCTATGTCTATACAAACATCCTTTATTTTACTTTTGGATATTCAGAAAAGGAAGAAAGAAAAATAGATTATAAATATTCATTAAGATTTGAAAAATGCCCTAAGATGATGTCTTTCTCATGGGAAACTGTAAGTACTTTGAAATAGGAGTCCCTTGTCAGATTCCCATCCTATATTAGCTTAAACTTTGGGAAAGTACTATGTTTGTAGTTCTAAAATCATCATATATTTTTCATGTAATTCAAGTGCAACTAACTAATCCTTGCTTGAGACTGAGTTTGGGAATTAGTAGAAGGATGACTCCCTCTCTAATGTTGTAGCATGAAGTGTTATAGCGTGATAATTTTAGGAGAATTTTCAGGAGAAAAGAACCTTGAAAAAGGCTTGATAACTTTGAGGGGTTGATGTAAGCATCCTTATTTCATTTAAAAAAAAAAGACTCTAAAATACTGAAATTTCTAAATGTCAACTAAGAAGGAAAACTAGAGGCAGCTACAATAACAACTTTGTAAGTTTTGGTAAACCACATTTATTAAATTTTTAATAGCTTTATTTTATCACATTGTACTGCTTCAGTGTGAAACACCTTTTTAGACTCAGAAGCCTAAATTCTAAAATGCTTTATACTCAAAACCTAAGATTTAGAAACACTGTTTTATTAGTGCTTCTATAGTTAAGAATATAAACTCTATAGAAAAAGGATTAAAGTTCAGATTACTATATAAACTTGATTATTCCCCTATATATTTTATTAAAATATTTAAAATAATTTCTTATTACCATTTTGAGGGGGAAAATAACTATCAAAACTGACAATTTATCATCTCATTCTGAATTGGTGAATACCTATTTTCAGGAGGAGATAACTTGAGATTTTGGTGTTCCTATTTAAAGGCCATTTGTCATTTTTTTTAAGTTGACCTTACAGTAAGCCTCAGATGTTTAGTTTTCCCAAATCAAATGTAAAAAACATAATATGAAAAGATACTGCAAACAGAAATGAGGGAATTTCTTAAAATATCAAGTATAAAAGGAACACAAAAAAAAAATAGAAATTTTGAATAGTACTTGGTGTAGGAGGGAAGTGCATGTAGCCCTGAACAAAGAATAAACTAGTTTTAGAGAGATATAATCTTTAATATTATAAAAACAATTCTTATGAAGAATAATGTAAACTAGCTATCCCCCTATTTAGTGAGCTTAAACCAAATATTAGGAAATTTTGTTTTAATATAAAAAAGGCCTGCAGGCTCATTAAACTTGGGAATTAAATTTTATGTCCCTAGAAATTGTTCTTTTTTTCCATAAGAGAATATGTTACTCTCTAGTCTATGGCCATACCACCCTGAATGTGCCCGATCTCGTCTGATCTTGGAAGCTAAACAGGGTTGGGCCTGGTTGGTACTTGGATGGGAGAGAATATGTTACTCTCCCCAAATCAGTAAGCTTTTGTGTTTATATTTTTATTTTGTGGCCTTGCTAAGATAAAGATCAAAAAAATGTTTTTGAATTTTATCATAATTTAAAACTATCCCATGAATCCTGAAATTTTTCAGTCTTTTTTGCTTTTCAAAAAATACTGTGTCATAAGACAACCATTTGATCATTTCTTTAGTAATTAATACCTTTTCATTCTTGGCATATAATGTGTGGGTGAAAAGCGCCATTTTTTTGAGCATATATACAAGGAATTTTGTTGGAAACTGTGAATGCAAAATAAAATATGCTTCTTAGGGAATGGTAAACTGCAAACTTTAATTTCTACTGAAATTGAGCAAAATATAGACATAAATGTGAGTTAGACTAGAAAGTAGTTAAGCATAAACCTTGAACCACGTCAATATAAGTGGGAGATAGATGGCCTACTCCATATTATTCTGGAAATATTCAAAGCCTAACTTCTTACTGTTCTGAATTATCTGATCTTTTTTTGTAATGCTATATTTGCTGCACGTATTCTTAAATTCATAGGAATAGCTGTCATGGAAACATGATTCTCATAATGATCCATGATAACATTGGTTCCAATTTCATATCATTGATATAATCAGTATCACCTTTTGTGATAATTTGTGATAGCATGGATGGATTTGGAGGGAATCATATTAGCAGAAATAAGTCAGAAAGAAAAAGGCAGAAACCATATGATCTCACCTAAAGATGGGACATAGGAATAA
The DNA here is from genome assembly GCA_004024945.1 of Uropsilus gracilis. NCBI lineage: Eukaryota > Metazoa > Chordata > Mammalia > Eulipotyphla > Talpidae > Uropsilus > Uropsilus gracilis. The sequence continues at coordinate 49,037 of PVHY01006351.1, read as the reverse complement.
CAATCAGAAAGGCAAGAAAAACACAAAATAAGCTGCCAGGGGAGGGAGAAATTGGGGAAGGGAGGAGTGCAAGAAGATCAAGAGGAGGGGGCTCTCGGGTCATGGGGTGGAAGGAGAACCTTGGAGAATGCAATGATACAGTATATACACACGTGTATACTTACATGCATGAATATGTAAACAAAAAGGTTAATAAAAAATAGATTTCTTGTTAGAGTTAATTGTGCTCTTGAATTAGCTTGAAATTATAACCATGTATATTTAAGGTGGAAATTAGGAGCAGTTATGCTCAATATTCTGTTTAAATGTGACTGAATACAGCATTTAGGATAAAGAACCAGCCATTGGAGCATTTATTTTTACCCTGTACATGAGAAGTTGTCTGGGATCAAGTTCTTTGATTGTGCATAAGAGGCCTGTTTGTATGGAAGAATAATTGTGAAATCTGTTAATTAAAACACTAGATGTTAAGCTGGGCACGGTGGCGTGTGCCTTTAAGTGCAACCTAGAACACAGCTGAGACTAGGAATCACTTGAGCCTGTGCGTTCGAGACCCACCCGGGGCAACGTAGCGAGACCTAGTCTCAAAAAATAACTGGGCGTGATGGCACCCGCCTATAATCCCAGCTCCCTGGGAAGCTGAGGCTGGGGATTGCTTGAGTCCATGGTACCCCAGGCAACATGAACCTACGGTTCCCTGGGCAAAATAGCAAGACCTAGTCTCAAAAAAAAACAAAAAAAACAAAAAACACCAATTTTAAATCAGAAATTTTTAAGCTTTTCATTATAAAAATACTTAGAATAGAGGAGTAAACTATTAAACTAAATGTTCTAAAAGCCTACTCTGATATTTCAAAAAAGGAAAACAACTTTAAAAGGTTGCTGAAAATGCAGGCTTGAAGTAATGCCGTAAGTTTAATGTACGCACAGGTTTTTATTAATATTTGGGAATTTTGAGTAGCATAAGTAGGAAGAAAATATGTTGAAACCAGAATATACTAAATACAGCACTTCTGAGAAATTCATGATTTCTGAGTTTATAAAATGTTTTTTAAAAAGCAAGGCTTTTTTTTTTATATGAGAAAATATATTCATTTTTATTATGTTTGGTCAAAACTAATGGGTGGTCCAATTTTTTTTTTTTTTTTTTTGGCTAAGTGGATACATTTTTTTTAACTATTTATTTTTTTATTTACTTTATTTCAAGTTTATTATTTAGTATTTATTTATTAGTTTATTATTTAGTTTATTTCAAGCTTAAAACATATATAAAAGAAAATTAGGATACAACAAGATATCACTATGCAAATTAGGATACAACAAGATATCAATATGGACAGATATTGCAAGTTTTAAAGCTTTAAGACAACTTGAAATTTGGATACAATAATAGAAGTAGCAAATGGGGATGTTCTTCAATATCCTAGTTAGGAGATTTTTTTTTTTTTTAAATAATTTTAAAAATTTTTTGTGTGAAGAAAGCAAGTTACATAGATAGGTATACATATTACAATACCATAATTATGAAATTATAACCATGTAAAATAGTATATTATTTACTTATGTGTAATTTAAAAGTTTCAAATACCACTGGAATGGCAAACATCAAATCCAGTGTACTGATTATTATTTCTGGGAATGTATAATGGGGAATAGGATAAAAGGGATATCCACAGAGAATGTCAACTATCTCTGTGATGGTTGTTCTTTTTTGTTTAGTTTTGTTTAATTTAAATTTTTTAAATTTGCATATATATGTGTATTTATATTTATATCACATTATTGCATTATTGTGTACCCTGGGGCTTTCCTACTTCGCTGATACCTGTTAACCATCCTAATTTTTAAAGTTTTTTTTTCTAAGAGGAGGTAGGTGTTAAATATATGGATTACTGTTCAATATATGTGAATTACTGCTTTCCCATTTTAAAAATGTATGAAATTATGTGGTATAAGAAATCTCAAACTACTCATTATTAATGGCTAAGCTTATTGATGTGCTGGATTTGTGTAGTTTTCTGTGTTCTTTTCCATTTAAAAGTTTTTGAAATTATTTATCAGAAAATATCTTTGGGAAAATCTGTTGTCGTCATGATGTTAATTTAAACTTGTCCACATATTCTGCCTTTTTTTTTTTTTTTCCCCACATTTTAGGTCTCATGAGTTACGTTCGAAGATTCTTTCATTGCAGTTACTTCTGTCTATTCTGCAGAATGCAGGTCCTGTTTTCAGGACAAATGAGATGTTTATTAATGCTATCAAACAGTATCTGTGTGTTGCACTTTCAAAAAACGGTGTCTCATCTGTTCCAGAGGTTTTTGAACTTTCTCTTTCCATATTTCTTACTTTGTTGTCAAATTTCAAGACACATCTGAAGATGCAGATTGAGGTATGTTTTGCACTTAGGCATTGTTAGATATGTCACTAGTTTCATATTAAATCAGATTTCTAACACATTGGAAGATTTTTCTGAATGTGAAAATAAAGTTGTGTATTGTCACGTAGTCTTGTTTTCATCCATCTATTGAACTATAATATGCCTAAAATAAGCTTTATGTCAACTCTTAAAATGCACAATTTATGACATACATCCCTTTCTTTCAAAGGGATTTACATTGGTTGAATGAATAATTTTAGCTATCTTGAATTAATTTGATCCTTCCCATACCTTTGCCATAGCATATATAACATGTAGTAGTGAATTGGATCTCTTAAAGTTCTAATTACATACTGTGTCCACATGATTTTAAACTGTGGAAGGTTTTAGCATTTTAAAGAGGTGAGGTAATTAAAATTTTTACTTTGGGATCATTTTACAACTGAGTCATTTGGTGCTCAAGTATTTTAATTAGTGAATTGTCATTAGAGAATTTTGGAAGACTTTGTACAATTACTCTCCTATATTTGGGAACTGAGATTTTAAATATGATTTTGCAGATTGTTTGAAAATAAATTCATAGAGATTCAAATACCCCAACAATTATGTTACTATTTTCAGAAAGTAAATTTGACATGAAAAATTTTTGTAAGCATTAATATAAATGAAACTACTAAGAAATTTGTTGTCTCCACATAAATGGTTGGTTCTCATTGTAAAACTGTTGTAATGTTCTATTTTTTTAAAAGGTCAAGTTAATTGTTCTCTGAAGAGAACAATCTCCTTTAGAGAGAGTATGATGATAAAATAAACGTAGATATCATTTTGGAAATTTTAAGCATGTTTAATGTGAGATGACCTCCATACCAGTTGGAGAAAATACAACAATGAAAACTGAATTTTTATAATAAAATTGTCATTGGTACACGAAGATTTATTTTGTAAGAATATTTACTTCAGAGTTTCTATAATGTTATTTTTGCATGAACATGAAATGTCTGTTCCAGAAATTACAGTTTATACACAACTTTTCAAGAAAATATCTATTATATAAAGATAAAATGCATATGTAATTAATGTATGCATTAAAATACATATACATAGAAATATTTTCCACTCTTAATAGTCACATTCATTTACTGCTAGAATATGTGTGCTTTTTGGTTGCACAAGTTTTCATACTTTGGGACCAAGTTGAATACTTGACACTTTCATATCTTGTTCTTTATTGATTATCATGTGTGAGCTTCTTGTAATAGCCACTAAAACCAAAAATAATGATGCCATTGAAAGGAATGGAGTATGATACAGTTGAAACGGAAGTCTTGTGAGATACCAAGAGATGTGTAACCCTCTGAATTGTCTCTCAGAAATTCTAATTGCACCCTTCTGAACCTGCTACAGCATTCAGGGATACCCTTATGTAGTATTTGGAAACTGTAGCCTTATGGCCACAAATATTTATTGAATACCTACTGAGTATCATTCAGTGTGGATCCAGTGGTTAGTAAGAAAAACGTGGTTCCTACTTTATTAGAGCTTACAGTCTTATAGGAAATATTAACATTAAGTAAGTAAATTAAATCTGTTGAATTATGTGGAAGCAAATTATAAATGTATCTTACCCAAATTAGAAGATATTTATCTTATTAATGATTTTCTGAGTCCTAGCACACGTTTCATAAATATTAGTATGTTAGTTTTAGTGTACTTTTACAATCATTTCCTCTTAAGACACAGTCACTTGTGAAGTACAGTGCTCTTCTTGGAAGAGCTAATGGAAGTCACCCAGCCATCCTATGTTATTGCTGATGTTTCAGAAATGGAATTCTAGAGGAATTGAACTCCAAGGAAGTCTGGGGTTCTAAATCTGTCCTACATTTTTGTAATATTTATAAATGATCACATAAACAAATTATAATGCAATGTTTTAAATGCAAGATTTCCTCCCTAATTATAGGTGTTCTTTAAAGAAATTTTCTTATATATTTTGGAAACCTCCACCAGCTCATTTGACCACAAATGGATGGTTATTCAGACACTGACAAGGATTTGTGCAGGTATTTGAAATTATTTTCTTTATTATCTTTTATTATGAGATACTTAAAACACCAAGTATAAGTTTATCATTGATGCATTTTGTTGAAGTCAATATATTGTATTCTCACAGATGCTCAGAGTGTAGTGGATATTTATGTAAACTATGACTGTGACTTAAATGCAGCAAATATTTTTGAAAGACTGGTGAATGATCTATCAAAAATTGCTCAAGGACGTGGCAGTCAGGAACTTGGTATGAGTAATGTGCAGGTAAGAACTTTATGAACACATTTTAAATATAAACTTGAAGGAGGAGCTATTTGTCTTAAAAGGACTTTTTATTTTTATTCTTTTGATTAATTATTTTTTAGGAATTGAGTCTGAGGAAAAAAGGGTTAGAATGCTTAGTGTCGATTTTGAAGTGCATGGTTGAATGGAGCAAAGATCAGTATGTGAATCCCAACTCCCAAACAACTCTTGGTAAGGTGATATTTTAAATTAGTATTCTTAATCATGTTAAATGGAGCATAGTTGTAAATGACATTAAACCAGGTTTATGATGTTTTTATTCATATAACTTGAAAAGCAGTCTCTCTGAGTAAATGACTGACTTTAATAATTTCCTGACTTCAATTATATAAACTTTTTTCTTTTTCTAAAGTATTTTGAATATTAAATTGATGCATATTTATACAACTTTGTTAAAGAGTTATTGTATAAGAAGCATCATAAAAGTCCATGTTTTAGGAAGATTGAATTGTTCATTTGTGTTTGACAATTACTTTTAAAGAAAATCTCATAGCAAACAGAGCTAACCTAGTATGACTTAGTCCAGAGTGCTTTGAGGGAAAATTATTCCTCGAGTCATAAAGTGGAGATTAGATTTCTGTTGGATACTCAGCACTGCAGCTAGCAAAAGAACTTGTGGTAGTTTAAATTGCACCCTTAAGAATCTGTGTTTTTATATTACAGTATATTTTCTACAATGACACTCAATTATTTTATGTATTAACTACATATCTAAGTAATGTTCAAAACCTTGTCTTTTTAATCTTTTGCATTTATTTCTTTTATACAATAATTAACTGTGTCAGTTTTTCTACTTACAGGTCAGGAAAAACCCTCAGAGCAAGAGACAAGTGAAATCAAGCACCCTGAGACAATAAACAGATATGGAAGTTTAAATTCTCTGGAATCAACTTCATCATCAGGAATAGGCAGCTACAGTACACAGATGTCTGGCACTGATAATCCAGAACAATTTGAGGTCCTAAAACAACAAAAAGAAATAATAGAACAAGGGATTGATTTGTGAGTGTCCATATTAAGGAGAAATGTTACTAAATATCCACTAGTACTACTCCACCCTTGCCATGGGTTTCTGTATAATTTCAGATTCTTTTTCATTTCCTTCTTATATCTGTCTTTCATTGAGTGAAATAAAGGGTATGTCTCATGTACCCAAGGTGGCTCTTTCAATTCCTCTTGTTAATAGCAGCATAGGCTAAGCAGACCCTTACATTGCTGTTAATGAACAGTATTGGTGCAGTTTTGCCTTTAGCTCATTTATGAAATCCCTCATATTTCCTAAGAAAGTGATGACTCAAAAAGTTTGAAGTGTACTACTTGAACCTGTTTGTGTCTACTGTAATTCTGCTTTCCTTTTTACTGTAAATCTGTTCTTTCAAAGAGATATTATAAGGAAATGCGTTTGCTTACCCTTTTTCATGAATCTACTATAAGTTGGATGTTTACTTGGTTTGCTACCACCACTGTAAAGTACTTACTTCCTCTTGACACAAGATATATGAATGTTCAAGTGCCCCCTTTTAACCTAATCTTTGAAAATTGCCTAAAGAAATAGCCACTGCTTTTTTTCAGCCAATAATTATCAAAATGTCCCATCCATTCCAAATACATGCAAGGTCATAGGGATACTTGATGAATGAAATAACTTTTGCTTCTTAAGAATCCCAACTTCTACTAAATTCAATATCTAATTCAATATGTTGGAGCAATGAAGTATTCATAAGCAGATACTCAAATTGAAATTCTGCTGGTCACTCAGTAAGCACATATTTGGTACTTCAAACTTAATGCCAAGAACTATGAAGACACTGGTTTTTTAGTCAAGACTACAGTCTCAATGTGGGCAAAGCACTTAAAAATAATAATGCATTATCCATAATAGAGGGTTGTGTAAAATGCTACCTGAGTCTGATAGTGGTAGTGAGAATATCACAGGTCTCCAACATGGATGTCTCCCTAACATGCTTGATGCTGCTGCTAACAGAATGTTTCACTTTGCCATGCTCTGAATTTACAGATTGTTCTTTTCATCGCAAGACTGCCCTGTTTTCTTATCTCTCTGTTGCCTTCTTAGTCTTGTTGGCTGTTTTCCTTCCTGCATACATCTCCTGGGTTCTATCTCTTGTCCCCTTTTTTTTTAATTGTTTTAACTTCACCTATGTAATCATGTTTTTTCTCCATACCTGCAGTTACTGTCTATGTGCTAAAATCTCACAACTCTCAATTGTTATTTTTAACACATATCTCTACTGAAATCCAGACTCACATCTGTAATTGCTTGTGAGACAATGTATATTGCATAACTGCTCACATTCATATCCATAAGCCAAATTTATCAGTCTTCATAATCAACTCCCTAATAGTTCCCAAACAAAAGACAAACTAAAAACCCTCTTGTTACTGTATTCTTATTTAGGTTAGCTTGCTACTGAATTTATAAGCAAGAATTCTAGGTGTTACCTTAGATTTCCCCTTTGACTCTAATATGTCATCAGTTTTGTTTATTACCTTCCTAAGTGTTTCTACAATTGATTCTCTTCATCTTCCACATTGTTGTTTTTTTTCAAGTCAAACTAACCATTTTTTCATCTTGACTACTACCATATTTTATTGACTTATTATTCTTTAGCTTAATTTATTCTCTGTTCTTTTCTCATTCAAAGGTACAGTAACCTTTCTTGAGTAAAGGTTCACTTCTGTTTCTCCCCTTTCTTGCTCTTGGAGAGTAGAGCCAAGCTTCATATAAAAGCACGTAATCCCCTCCCCCTTTATAGGTTTGATCTGCTGAACTGTTTCATCACCTGCCACCACAATCTCACTCCATTATGCTAACAATACAGAGCATACTTACTATAGTATGCTGTCTTATGCTTTCATGTATTAGTATGTCACCCTCTTCTCTATTTATAAAAGACATAATCATTTTCCAAAATTTGTTCCATAGAGACCTACCTACCTTCCTTAGGAAATTTATCATCACCATCTCTAGATTAGTCATATCCTCCTGCTGTGTTATCTTCTTATCTTGTGACTGTTTTTTACTGCATTTTTGTAATTTTTAAAAATTGTGTTTCTTATGTTAACTCCTAGAGAGCATGGACTGTGTTTATTTTAGTGAAAAAGTGATTTTAATTTATGTATGTGGTAACGATTGAATTAGAATCATTAGGAGAACAGACCAGGGAAGAACATGTCAGACAAAGAATGGTATATTCACCAACATAGAGGAAAGGAGAACACTGGAGGACTGCTGTGCAGTATAGGAGCAGTTGGGATGGGGAGAGCTATTGCAAGAGATAAGATGAGAGCTTTGGGTCGGTTCCAAATTCCTGATAGTCTTACTCTTGATGTAAAAAGAGTTTTATCTTGTTTCTCAGCATTGATGTTGAAGGATTTTAAGCAAAGGAGCTGTATCTCCCCCCCCCCCCCCCCAGAGGGATATCTTGCCAGCCAGCCTAAAGGATGGATTAGAATGTGAACAAAAGAAAATGTAGGGAGACCATTTAAGAACTCTTGCAGTATCCAGGTGACAGGTGATGAGGTACCAAAGTGCTTGCTACGTGAGTGGAAAGTAAATGATTTTGAAAACAAAGAGGTTATATTTGAATTGTATCTTTAAGCAGGAAGAAGAGTTCCCAGTGAATGGAGCAGGTAAAGGGCTGCAATAATAGGGAGCATCGATAAAACATGGAGAGAAAATATTCTGCAAGTGCATTATGTTTAGGAAATGAGATGGGATAGGATAAATAGGAGTAAATATGATGGGGGGTGAGAGAAACTGGAGCTATACTGTGAAAGGTTTGTGTGTCCTTGTACTCAGTTGAATTTTATTATAAAAACATTGCACATTCTAGAGATCTTTTAATAAGGAGAATAATGCTACCTGATTGTAGTTAAAGCAGTAACCATAATTCAGATTCTGTACTTTAAAAGCAGGAAATTAAGAATTATGCATGATGTATGATGTATGACTCTATAAGAATGATCCAAGATTACTTGAGCATTAAGCCTTTAGTTGAAATATATATTAAAAATATGAAATGTTTGATATTTATCCTCATTCAAGTTCATCTGATATGTAGCGTTGTATCAGATCATCTGTGAAATGATCCATATCAGTGTTAAAGATTGCCTTCCATTTGAGACATTTTCTGAAGCAAAAATAAACTTCACATAATGTAAATTTTTATATATTCACACATTAATTGTGCTTAGTTCCTATTTTCTGGTTCCTATTTAATGGTCGTGAATTTACTATAGTGTATAGCATCTTTTCTGGGGATATAAATGGTTTTCTTTTTGTAATAATCCTATTAACTTTAATGTCATCTAGATTTAATAAGAAACCAAAGAGAGGAATACAGTACCTCCAAGAACAAGGAATGCTCGGCACAACACCTGAAGATATTGCCCAATTTTTACATCAAGAGGAGAGATTAGATTCTGTAAGAATACTATTTTATTTTGTTCTTTTTCTATAAAATTCTCTTTAATTTAAAGATACATACTGTTTCTTGTTTAAAATACTCTCCTAAGTATATAAATAAAACTTGGAAGAAGAGCTTAGATATTTTTAATTTTCTAAGCCCAGTGTATCTTGATTTTCATTCTTTTAAAATTTACTTGGTATATTTGACTTGTAATTTCATATTGAAATATACCCACTCATTGAAACCAATGGATCTTATAAATTTTTCTGTTTTTTAAATGACTGTGGCAGATGTAACATTATATTAGAATATCAGTTTCTGTTTTTTATTATTTAGACTCAAGTGGGTGAGTTCCTGGGAGATAATGATAAATTTAACAAAGAAGTCATGTATGCATATGTGGACCAGCATGACTTTTCAGGAAAGGACTTTGTTTCTGCCCTTCGCATGTTTCTGGAAGGATTCCGCCTTCCAGGGGAAGCTCAGAAAATTGATCGATTAATGGAAAAATTTGCTGCCAGATACCTAGAATGCAACCAAGGGTAAGCAAGCTTCACATTTAGGCACTGACTGGTTACCAGCTATATCGAAAACACTGTGCTAGTGAGCACTGAGATTCATAATTCCCTGCCTTTAGGGAACTTAGGTTGTCTACCATGTGGAAGTTGTTAAGATCATTCCCTAAGAAATTAAAATTTGAAATGAGACAGTAATCTTGAGAGAGTAAGTTAAAAGTGCTGTGGGGCTTGAAGTGACTAATTTAAATGAAACTTTTAAAACGATTAAAGTTTATAACAAAATACACTTATTTTTCCAGACAAACCCTTTTTGCTAGTGCAGATACTGCTTATGTTTTGGCTTATTCAATTATCATGCTGACCACAGATCTACACAGTCCACAGGTATGTTTTCTTCTAGGTCCATTTTATAATAAACAGTATCAATTATATACGTTCTTTTGAATTCCGTATGTAGTTTGAAGTATTGTACATTTTAAAATTCAGTTTCTATAGTAATTCTATTTAGACTTTCAGATGTCTGGAAAATAAACCTGTATTTGGCCATTAGATTGGTAACTAAAGTGTAAGTTATGTTTTAAACTAAGAAAGTGCTCATAGTTTTCTTATACCTATCACAGAACAGAAAAACACAGTGTATAAACAGTTTTTTCCCTACCCTTCAAACTTAAACAGTGGAGTGATTAGTGTAGTGATCCTTCATGTGCCAGTCATCCAGCTTCCACAGTTACCAACTTGTGACCAACTTTGTTCTATTTGTATCTCCTCACTAGTCCAGATCATTTTGAAGCAAATCACAAGTATGTCATTTTTGTTTTTCAACATCTTTCTCTGAAGGAAATAGTCTATTCAAAAATAAACACATTATCATTATACCTACAAAATGAACACTTTAAAAATTTCTTAAAGTATGGGATTAATTTTACATATAAGGATTTTCCTGTGTATATTGAAATGTTAAAGCAGGATTGATAAAGAAAGTATATACCACACGCCAGAATTAATAGCTTCTTCACATTTATCAAAAATTTGCTTGATTTTGCATAAACAGTCTTTTAGAATCACTCATGATGTCAATTATTTTTAATCCTTACCTTTGACATACTACTGCAGTATGTATGTGGCCTAGTTTCAAGGTTTTAAATACTTTGGTTTTATTAATTATCAGTATTATTTGCATCTGTGTCACCTCTCTGTATCCATATGGGCGTTCTCATTGAAGTTATTTTGAAGAAAGTTAAAAAAAAAAGTTTTAATGTCCTTTTACAGTAGCCAGATTGTTAAAAGTTTCTGAACACATTCTTGTTGGGGGAAATTTTTTTGAGAACAGTGTTCTTTTTTCATTGCACTGATTCTTGTTTGTGGAACATGTGCATGGAGTCCCAGTCCTAGCAATGGCAACTGCTTATGGTCCCCACTGCTTGCATGCTATGCTACTATGCAACCTGCAGGTATAGAACAATTTATGAGTTCCTGTGAAGAGGAAATGAACTGTTAAAACATTAACCACATAAACTTAACTCATATGATTCATGTTTCAAAACCATATGCACTATAACAAATAACATATTTTTGAAAGAATACCAGTAACTTTTTAAAAAAAGAATTCCCTTAAAATCAGTTTTTATTCTTAGTTGTTTTGAAACTTAAGATGTAAGTTTAATTCTAACAAGTCATTTGTCTTCCCTTCTAACCTAGAATATTTTAAAATGTCCTTTATATCAGTAAATTCTTTTGTAATTTATAGTTTGCGCAGGATACTTTAAAGTTTTTTTTTTCTTACATCACTGTTAATTTTGAGATAGCATTTGATTTTTTTCCCCTCAGTGAACTCCCCATAATTCTCCATAGTCGCTGTGATCCCTCACCACAGTTCCTTGTGTTCTTCTCTCCCCTGTCTTGACCCCTCTTCTAAGTATAGAATACATTTGGGTCTTTTATGTATGTTGTCCTCATCAGTTGTAGCAGTTGGCTTTCAATGATTTAAGCATCAAAATAACTTTTTTTTGAAAAACCTAAATTAAACAGTTTAATTGAATCATGTGAAGAGTAGAATTGGCCATAAAAGTAATGAGAAAAGCAGGATAATGCTTTAGTTTCAGAATCCTGCTATGATAGAAGTGGTCTATATCAGTAGTGCATTTTTATTTTAGTTACCTGAAATTAATGTACTTCCTGCTCCCACTTCCTGTCAGCTTCTACCCTAATCCTCCAACCCAGATCCATAAGCATACTTTAAAATATTTCAATTTTCTCTCAATGCTTCTCTATATCTGACATGCTAAAACTTTTCTACATATGCCATGCAAAAAATTTCCAGGTGTTTTTTTACTTTAGTTTCTTAATAGACAGCATTTGTGTACTTATTATTTTGATGAGTACATTTGGTATTCATCAGAACTTACTAGTGAAATAGTTTACATTTTTTTTTATATTTTTTTAGTGCTGTGACTCAATGAGTTGTGAAGTTGTGGTATAATAGTGCTTTATTTCTTTGAATAATAACAAATTACATTTGATAATTTTTTTTTTTTTTTTGAGACTTGGTCTCACTATTTTTGCCTGTGGAACCTTAAACTCATGTTGCCCAGGGTACCACAGACTCAAGCAATCCCCAGCCTCAGCTTCCCAGGTAGCTGGGATTACAGGCGTGTGCCACCATGCCTAGCTAGGTCTTGCTGCGCGCCCCCAGCGGGACTCGAACCGTGATCCCTGGCCCCGGCCCTGGCTTCCTAGGTTGCTGCTTACAGGCATGTGCCACCATTTCCGGCCTTATGGTAATATTTTAGTATTTAGGAAAATCATTCCTCCCACCCTTTCTGACATATTATCATGATTTGTTTGCATAGTAACCAGAACAAAATAAGTATCCCAGTTATATCCACTAAAAATTCTGGTTTCTCTGTAGTTATTTTTTCTTTTAGAATAAATTTCTGAATGCTTAGCTGTTACTTTATTTTAAATCTACAGGATCCTTCTCTTTAGAGTTGTTCTAAAACCCTTATGAAAGGTGATAGGAATTTAATTATATAAGAGTATTTTTGAGAGATATCATAAGACTTAGATTTTGGTCCATCTGGGTTTGAGGATATATAAAATATAAAAATTTCCGCTGTGTGAGTTTACTGACAAGACTACCATCTTACAGAATACAGACTTGTGGTCCACAGACTAAAAAGGTGTACAACAAAAAATTCCTTTTCAGGATAGTCTTAAACAGAACAATGCATTCCAAGACTGCTTCACCCAGATCACCTAGTCTTCAGCTGCCATGAGTCAGTCAGAGAGATACTGTTAACCTGGTTTTAAATAAATGCCAATTGTTGTTATTCTTGTATCCAAGAATTCATATAAAACCACTCTTAAATCATTAACAGCATATTTATGTTTTTTTGAACTAAGGTTTAAATCTTTTTGATATTATATATTTTTTGATATTATATGTTTCTAATAATTGTCTTGTTCCTGTTTTTAAAAACTTGGCTTAGAATGTTTAAACCTTGGACACAAAGAGTTTCATAAGTTAGGAAATGTAAGATAATTATTAGTTTCTGTCACGTGTGCAATAGAAGTAACTAAAGCAAACAAATAAATATTAATGAAAATAACACTTAGATTCTGTGAAATATATAGTAATTGCCAGAGATAGAGGGATGTGGGGTAAAGGAATGAAGTGGGAGGCTTGGGTAGAAGGTAGCAACCTGATAGTGAGAACTAGAACTTTGGTTGTTGATGACTTGAGGCATATACACAGAGAAGTAAAGAAGTGGCCTCTAATTTATATAGTATTGTAAATCAGTAAGATTTTATTAAATTAAAAAATCATTATTCACTATTCATGTGCACATCAGAGTAAGAAGTCTGTGTATGTATTCAAGTGAATGTTTTATGTTAATTTTTAATAATTACTGCAATTTTTTATTTCTAGGTTAAAAATAAAATGACAAAGGAACAATACATTAAGATGAACAGAGGTATCAATGACAGTAAAGATCTTCCTGAAGAGTATCTATCAGCCATTTATAATGAAATAGCTGGAAAAAAGATATCAATGAAAGAAACAAAAGAACTAACAATCCCTACAAAATCAAGTAAACAAAGTAAGTAATCCAGATCAATTGAGTCCTGACAGTTTAGGAGGAAAAATACAGAATTTTAAGAGTCTCCCATTCTTTGGAGTAAACCAGGTAACATTTGTCTAATAACATAATATTATACAGTTTGATGATCTAATTGTATTTTCCCTCTTATCCTAGAGAAAGATATCAGTGACCAATAAATGAAAAAATGTTACATAGTAAACACTGATTAGTGTGTATTTAATATACACTTGTCCTTTTAGCTTTCAATCTCAGTTTGAATTTGGAAGTCAAAGAGATCAGTTATGCGGCCCCAGTAATCAGACTTGTAGAGACTGTAGACCATTTATAAGCAGCATACAGTAGGTCTTCAAATAATCATATTGCTCAAAAATCATTTTGAACAGAAAAATAAAATCTTGGACAGTGTTTTATGAAATGACATTATTTGAGTTCTGTATACATCCTTTTGCTTAATGTCATAGTTTCCAGGTACCTATTGATAAATTTTAAGTGAGAACTTAGTGTATTTCCATTTGCTCCTATAGTATTACTTATAAACAAGCTGAAAGTAAGGGTTACTGAAGAAAATGGGAGAAGTTAGGACCACAGGGGTGGGGCGGAGAGATGGGGATTCTGTGGTAGAGTTGGAAATCTTTACTTTGAATGCTTTGCAAATTATATCATGCAGAATTCCTAGGTGTAACCAGCAGTGGGATCCAGGTGTTAGCCTGGCTCTTTCTAGACATTGCATCTATGCAGACAGTGCTGGTGGCTCAAGAATTTAACAGTAATATGAGAAGAATATTCCAGCTTTACTGAGCACTTCATCTTGGAAATGACATCTTAAGCTTTACTTAGCAAAACAAATTGCAATAGGCAAATTCTTTTGACAGGATAGAAACAGAAAAAAAAACAAAAAAACAAAAACCCAACACTGTAAGATACATATTTCTAATAATTGATCAAGAGTTGAGTCAGGGACTAGAGAGATAATGTTGGAATAATGAAGTATATTTGGCCTTAACCTATGGGATAAGACGAGGAATGATTCGAAGGTTGGGCTTTGCGTTTGTTTGTTTTGGTTTTATGAGTATTCTTCATTCTATAGGTGAGGAAACAAAAGTCCACAGAAGTCAAGAAAGTTAGAATCACAGAATCTGAGTATAGTGTATAAATGCTTTATGAGATGTTTACACCTAAAATCCAAAGTGGCAGAGCCAAATCTTCAACTAGGCATCCTTGGTTCTTGCTGCAGTCCAACATTAATCAGCAGTTTGCTTGGTAGTGCTATCTTAGCTCTTTTGCTTATGACATTAAATGTAATGGTCAGAACTTCATTTTCATATCTAAGTGATAACTCTTTAGTTTTCTTCTGCGAAGCATATTATAATGTCTACCTCCTTTAGGTCTGAACTATAATATACATGGCATAAGGACATCAATGAAAGTCTAGGTAATAGGAATGAGATGGTGGTATGCTGAAATACTGAAGTCCTCCTGGAGTTCTTAGGGCCACTGTCTCCTTGTTTATTCAGGAGCTTCCACTCAAACATGTCATAAAAGGATGCCATTGCCTTTCTCTTTCCTATTCCATAATCCCATAAGTGGATTGTTTCCCTAATATTCTCATTGTAACAGAATGGTAATGACTCTTCCCTTCTCAGAGGTTTCTCGTTTACCCCTGACTCTTAGTTTAGGATTTTTATTTTTCATTTTTGAGGTAGAATTCATGTAAACATAGCCATGTAAAGGTGAACAGTGAAGTGGCATTTAGTTTTCTCAGTATCACGCAACCACGATCTAGTCCAAACCATTTTCATCAGTTTCTAATAAAACCCCATTTCTATTAAGCATTTGCTACATTGCCATCTCACCCTGACCCCAACCCTATGCTCCTTAAGTTCTTGATTACCTCCAGTTTGCTTTCTGTTTGTATGGATTTCCCTACTCTGGATCTTTCATATAAGTGGAATCATGTGTTTTATCATCTTTTTGACTGGCTTAAGATTTTTAGTATAAATTGGTGTTACTTATTTTATTGTAAGGCATAAAACTGCATTTAAAAGTGCTTTGTATCATTTTAAATCCTAATAGTATTTGTTGTTTTAGATGTAGCCAGTGAAAAACAAAGAAGACTTCTGTATAATTTAGAAATGGAACAAATGGCCAAAACAGCTAAGGCACTCATGGAGGCTGTGAGCCATGTTCAAGCACCTTTTACAAGTGCAACACATTTAGAACATGTGAGACCCATGTTTAAGGTAAGAGTCATTATTAATGTTTGGTTGCAGTATAAATTTACATGTAATTTTTAAGCATATCTTTAAGAACATACAGCATCTTAACGTAGACATGGAAGCAAAAGCCATGTTATTTATGGTATAGCAAATGTAAACATTTTCTTAAAATAGATAAAAAAAGAACTAAAAAGGCGCTAATTAAAAACTTTTAGACTATTAGACCAAATTAATGCTTATCAAAAGAGAAAAGGAGGGTAATAAATAAGGTAAAAGGGGTAAAATGTATGGTGAAGGATAGAATAGAACTTCTGGTAATTAGCTCTGTGGTATATACTCATGCTGATTTATAATGGTGCACACCTGAGACTTATTTAATGTTACAACGCAATGCTATTTCAGTAGTAGTTTCCTTTTAAAATTTTGATTTTTATTGTACGACTGAAAAGCATATATACTTCTGGAGAAGAGTTTTCTTTCATACCAGTGATATATTAACCCCTTCATAAAATTTCAAATCTGGAAGAATTGTCAAAGTAAGAGAGGTAGATTAAGTGGCACAGGTAGGGTAGAAGTTAGGTACTATGATTTAGGTTCCTTTGCTTAAGGATTATTAAATTTTACTTCTGAACTTTTTGATGTTACAAGCAAAGCTTTAGATAATTCTGTTATTTTTAATAATGCTAAAATTTTTTTAGATTTTTTTTAAATTCCAATTGTAATTTTTACAGTGCAGTAGTACAAGCATCTTTCATCTGTGTGGCTATATGGATATTGTGTTTTGCTTCATAAAGGTTTAATTGTTTTAGAACAGATGTATAATTAGCAAAGCATATTATACTTTCAAATGAATAACATGACTTGATATTTATATATATTGTAAAATGATCATCATAATCTAGTTAACCATCATTATTATAGGTACAAAAAGTTTCGTGTTCTTATGAGAACTTTTAAGATTTATTCTCTAAGGAACTTTCAAGTATGCAATACATTATTATCTATAATGGCAAGTTGTATATTACATCTCCATAACTTATTTTATAAATGGAAATTTATACATTTTATCCCACTTTACACATTTGCCCAACCTACCTTCCATCCCCTGCCTCTGGCAACTGTGTATCTATTGTGCATATCTATGTGCTTGGTTTCCTAGGTTGTTAAAGAGTTTCTATGTCAGTGAAATCATACTATTTGTTTTTCTGTCTTGTTTACTTAGTACAGTGCCTCAAGAGTCATCCATGTTATTTATCTCTAGTGGCAAGATTTAGCACTTTTATGAGTGAATAATATTCCATTATATGTATGTTGTATACACACACTCTTTTTTTATTAAGTAATTTATTTATACATACATATATTTCACATAAATCACATCATTGTGGTCCCTAGGGGTCCCCCACCCCCCCCCTCCCTGGCCACTTCAGCTGGTCCTACAGTTGTGTACTTTCATTTTGTTGTCCATATACTAGTGAAACCATTTGGTTTCTGTTTTTTTCCTTCTGACTTGTTTCTGCCAGTATGATTTCTTCTAGGTACATCTATGTTACCAAAAAATCATCAGATTTGTCGTGTCATTTTTTATTGATGCATAATATTCCATTGTATATATATACCACATCTTTTTCATCCAGTCATCTGTCTTGGGGCATTTGGGTTGTTTCCAAGTTCTTGCAGTTATAAATAGTGCTGTAATAAACATCCGAGCACAGTTGTCCCTTTGTACCCACATTGAGGTCTCTTTTGGGTAGATGGTAGATTCCCAGAAGAGCGATTGCTGGGTCAAATGGTCGTTCTATTTTCATTAGTTTGAGGGTCCTCCACACTGCTTTCCATAGTGGTTGGACCAGTTTACATTCCCACCAGCAATGTAAGTGTTCCTTTCTCTCTGCATCCACGCCAGCACTTGTTGTTGTCTGTTTTTTGGATGTGGGCCATTCTTATTGGTGTAAGGTGGTATCTCATTGTGGTTTTGATTTGCATTTCCCTTACTGCTAATGATGTTGAACATTTTTTCTTGTGCCTGATGGCTATTTGGACTTCCTTTTAGGAAAAGTTTCTTTTTAGATCCTCTCCCCATTTTTTAACTGGGTTCTTTGCTCTGTTTTTGTTAAGTTGTGTGAGTTCTTTGCATATCTTTGTTATCAAACCATTGTCGTGTATATGGAGGGTGAACATTTTTTCCCACTCGGTTGGTATTCTTTTTGTTTTTTCTTTTGTCTCTTTTGCTGTACAGAAACCTTTTAGTTTAATATAATCCCAGCTGTTTGTTTTCCTTCATTTTTTTGCCATCTATGGATGTGGCCAAAAATTGATTTCTGAATTGTAACTCATGAAGGGTTTTGCCCAGGTTTACCTCTATGTATTTTTTGGTTTCAGGTCTTACATCTAAGTCTTTCATCCATTTTGAGTTGGTTTTTGTACATGGTGTGAGGGAGGTATCTTGGTTCTATATTCATCCATCATGGACACTTAACATTGTTTCTCTTTTCTATTATGCTACAGTGAACATGGAAGTCCATCTATATTTTTAAATTAGTTTTTCCATTTTCTTTACAAAAATATCCAGAAGTGGAATTGGTGGGTTATATGGTCATTCTATTTTTTGTTTTTGTGACCTCACCACAGTTTTCACAGTGGCAGCATCATTTTACATCCCCACTGCCTTTTTGCCAACACTTGTTATTCCTTATCAATATCGTTTTTGTTTTGCCTGATGATTTATTCAAATACTTTTGCATCAGACATTTCAAAGTTGTACATGTTTTGATAATAGCATTATCAGTGGTCAACAGATTGCTTTTTTTATTTTATATTACAACTCCATTAGTTATTCAGTATCCAGAGTAATATGTAGTGTTTGTTGGGTTTCACAGTCTACAAGGAAGAAGTATTTCATTAAACCATATTTTGTAAGTATTGTCCAAGTAGGAACCACAGAGATCACTTAAGTCTCAGTGTAAAATACTTGACTCTGAAAAGAATAAAGCAAAATCATGTCCAGGGAACAGAATTAGAGAATTATATCATTTGTTGAAAGTATAGGAAAATGACTAAAAGAATTTTCTTGGAAATTTTTCAAGAGATAAAACTTGTAGAGAGTATAGATGGGTAAAACTAGTATCATTTATGAATATTGGCATAATCTATTTTTTCATTGCCATGAATAATTTTAAGCTATTGTGCTTAGAATAGGCCTGAATTTTTTAATTTTTGTTTTCTCGCCACTGAATTTTTTAACTTTTGTTTTCTCACTTAAGTTCAGACAACATTGTATAGTTTTCCTCTTTTGTCTCAGAAAGCTTTCCAAATAATTGTGTCAAGAACCTAATTTTTTTTTTCATGAGAACTTCTTCAAATCATTTATTGTCTGAACGCTTTGAGAAATTTAATTATCACTTTGGTGCCCTGATATATTTAAAATTCTCAATTTTTCTAGTTGGCTTGGACCCCTTTTCTGGCTGCATTCAGTGTTGGTCTACAAGATTGTGATGATACTGAAGTAGCCTCTCTTTGCCTGGAAGGTATAAGATGTGCAATCAGAATTGCATGCATTTTCAGCATTCAGGTAACAAAGAATTTTGTCTTTGTAGTTACAAAACATGACTTATTTAAGAATTACTGTGAATTGTTTTTTATGTCTGACTTATTAAAAGTTAATTTTAAGTTTATGGTGGAATTTACTGAGTTTCAATGTCTTAAGTTTCTGAGAAGCTCCTAAAGACAGTCTTTTTTCATTGTGATGCCTAAAATTCATGATATGGGTTTTTGGTTTTTCCTTATAAAATAATATTTATTTACAAGGTTTCTAAAGATACTTTGAATTCCTGTATGTTAACTTGAATATCTTCTTTAAAAATATTGCATGTCTATATTTATTAAATTCTGTTTTTTAATATTATATATACCACTTTATAATTTTACCTGAGTTTAACAAGTTCTTTTAAAGAGAACAAGTGCTAATACATAATTTTCATGAAGACTCCTTTCTAGTAATTTATGTGCTTTGCCTGATAAAAAATTTTGTCAAAGTTGGCTACCTTTTTAAAACTCACATTCAATTATAAATGTGACTTTATAATTAAATTATAGACCTCTTGAAAGTGAGGTTTAGCTATAGAGGAAAATGTAAGTGAATTTATAAATCAAATCTCTTTGATTTATAAATCAAAGAGTCCACACAGTAGGTGAAATATAAATGCTTAATGAATGCTTTATTACTACATGAATTCATTTGTTACCACAAAAAATCTCATCTTGATTTAATATTTCTATCACCTTTAAATTTTAGAAGTCTGTCCCTTCATTCTTCATAAATTGGAAAAAAGAACTGAGGTATTATACATAATTCATGACTTGTTGGTTAAAAACATACTAAACAAGAAAAGTTTATCAGAAGGGAATTAGAGAGCATTCTGTTCAACTTTTAACCATGTTATTATATTTTTCTCTTTTTAATAGCTCGAAAGAGATGCATATGTCCAAGCACTAGCAAGATTTACCTTACTTACAGTGAGTTCTGGTATTACTGAAATGAAACAGAAGAACATTGACACAATAAAAACACTTATCACAGTGGCTCATACAGATGGAAATTATTTAGGAAATTCGTGGCATGAGGTATAAGCACTTTCTGGTTTTTTTTTTATCAGTTGACACTTTGATTTACAAAAGGAACTAATACTGAATAGTCATTTTCACTGACATGATTATGAGTTTGGTGACAAAATTAATTTAATACATGCACTATACATTTAGCATTTTATAATGATTTATACTGTAGCTTATGTTTGAATCCTAACTGGTTAAATATTGTTTACAAAGAGACTTCTAACATGACATTTAATTATTTTTCTTTTTTTATAATTAAGATTCTGAAGTGCATTAGTCAGTTGGAGCTTGCACAGCTTATAGGAACTGGAGTAAAACCTCGATACATTTCTGGGACAGTGCGAGGTAGAGAAGGATCGATTACTGGAACAAAGGATCAGGCTCCAGATGAATTTGTAGGTCTGGGGCTAGGTGAGTATTTTGTAAATTAGCTTTATAATTTAATTTGCCTAGTATATTAATTGTAGCAATAAAATTTTGTTAGAGGAATATGTTAAAATGCTCATTGACTCACCTTATGATAGAAAAAAAGACTACTATTTTAGAAAACTATTTCTTGCAACTTTAAATGACCCTCAATCTCCTAGCTGGGGGAAGTAGAAGTATACAGTTTTAAATTAGTTACTTAAATTAGTGAAGAAAGACTTGTCTAAGACAGTAAATAGTTGAGGAAAGGGAGAAAACATTCACATTCAGAATTTTTTTTAAGGCACTGTCCAGATCTAACCAGATACTTCTGCCATTATGGAAGCTTTTCCCATGTGGTGTTCAGCATAGTCTGAGTATGGTCAGGAACTTCCATATTTAATCCAGTAGATAAATAGGACATATTAACAAAGATTAATACAAAAACCAAATATATTTTTAGTCATTTAAATATTCTATCAGAGAAGAAGCAGTGTTTAGATAATAATCTAAAATTTCTAGGTTCAAATTCTGTTTTTTCCTTACTGTGTGCAGCTTACGTCTAATTCCTGTATTTCCTCTTTTGCAGAGTTTACATAGTAGAGTTTTTGAGATTAAATAAGAATATATATATAAAAGTCTCTTTCTCTATATATTTATATATATGTATATAGACAGTACAGTGGCTGGTATTATTTTTTGTCCATCTTCCCCATCCCCCTTCCCTCCAAAAAATCTGGAGACATGACTTTGAAAGATAGGAAAAATGATACCTAAAGATCTAGAACTATTTACCTTTAAGACTCTATACTAATTGACATTATATCTCTGGACATATTCCTGGTGTTTCGTTTTGTTTTTTAATGTTTTTTGTGATCACTGATGTTGCTTTAAGTAAATTTTTTAGGAAATTCAAAAAAAATTCAGGCTTGTAACTTGATAGATGTGGAAAGTATAAGATCAAGACCATATGTACCTTCAAGTTGAACTAGGGACAGTTAGTTCCCAGTGACAAAGCAACCCTAGAAGCCAGCTGTGTAGTCTGTTCCTCAATTGTATCTTAGATGCTATGGTTCTGGGAAATACAAATATAGATCTAATAACTAGATGTCTAGTAACACAATTTATAACTGCCTGAGCACCTGTATGACTACTTACATAACCTAGAAGTCTGCCTGGAGAAGTTAGGACTATAATTTCTCCAGAAGATACAGCAGATGAAATATGTTTATAAGCAAATGAAATGAATGTTCATCGATTGATTCAATTACCTCTCTTTAAATATAGGACTAGTGTGTATAGGAAGGCAAAAGTAATATTGAGTACAGATTGCCAGCGCTCACTCTTGGCAAATGATAGAAATGGTTTACACTGAAAACAAAATGCCAGTGGATATCTTATCATTAAAAAATTGTAATCAGCAGAATTGAGCCTGCAGAGGGGGAGTGAAGTTGTGTATAGGAACAAAGGGGAGAATTTGCCCAATGGTCTAAGATAAAAGTGCTTTGGTGAGTGTTGTGTGGCAACATACACCTGAGGAGGTGAACACCTAATTCTCTAAATCACAATGTTGTAAACCAGTGTTACCTCAAGAAAGAAAATAGAAATTGTAGTCAAATGAGAAATGCTGATACTTGCTGAGTGTTTGTAACTATACTTGAAAGTGATTTCAAATCAATTTGATCACTATGCTAAGTGTCTTTGCTACTCAGTTTGCAAGGATATGCGATGACCTCCCATCTCCCTCAGGAAAAAGGGATTTATTTAAGAATACACACATTTTACATCCCAAAATTAAAAAAATTCACATTTCTCAGCAATTCAGATAACCAGCCACAGTCTTCTCTTTTTCAAATCTTTATTTAGACTTCTTCCTATGTCATCTACTTCTTTTTGGCTTGCTCCATTCTTTACTCCCTCCTAGTTGATTTGAAGCCCTGCTGTTGATTTGGTCCCTGCTGGGCAGAACCCTCCCTTCTGACATCTCTGATTACCAGTAGGCCAGTGTGCTCAATGTCTTATCTGCACACCTGTGTCCACTCACTCAGACACATTCTTGAATACAGTGCTGTACTCAGAATTTAAACTGGAGGATGAGGTGGTGGTTTAACTTCTGTGAGAATGGGTTTTTAAATTAAGTGATACCTATCTTCATTAACAGTACCCATGCACTAAATAGTCTGTGTAACAAAGAAATAGGGCTGCATATATATATATCTGTCTTTCTGATTGCTGTAATATTTTCACTTTTTTGAAATTTAAAACATTAGTTATTGAGGAAATACAGCTTTTGGTTACTGGATTTGAGTTATAAATGCACATACCTTTCTTTTAAGGTACTCAAATTTAAAAATTCAATCAGTTAATCATATAAATCTTAAGTAAATATTGACATACCTCATCCATGTTGTGTGAAATAGTGAAATGGTGAAGGAGATTCTGGGACTTCTTTTTCTTCTTCTGACTTTGAAATCAGTTCTTTGAATTACTCAACATTTTATATAT
Organism: Uropsilus gracilis; assembly: GCA_004024945.1. Lineage (NCBI taxonomy): Eukaryota > Metazoa > Chordata > Mammalia > Eulipotyphla > Talpidae > Uropsilus > Uropsilus gracilis. Next base: position 25,520 of record PVHY01006351.1, on the reverse strand, counting down.
TCTTTGACTTGTCTAAATATGTTACTAATGAGTTGATGGAAAAAGGAAATTATGGTGATCAGCATTGGTTTTTTTGCATATGCTTTTCTTCATTAAATTCCTCTAACATGCTGTACAGTTAAAATGTTGCTTGACACTGTTTCCCTTCCCTGTCATTTGTTTCAGTCTTTCATTCTTGTTTATTTGTCTTATAAAAAGAGTCCTTAGCTCTGATATACCTTACTATTTCACTGAGTTCTCCAGTAATTACTATTGTTATTTTTCTGAAAAGATATACTGAAGTATAGATACAGATAGAGATAGAGATATGAGGCTTAGTTTCCAAACTTAGGCAAACTTTTAACCAGTTGAAAGTCAACAATAACATACCGATAATAATATATGAAACTACAGGGAAAAAAATTTGATTGAGTAGTATTTATGTGAATGCTTATTAGTTCAAAGCAAGATGAGAATGATGAAGAGGAATCCTTAATTGAGAACGAGAATTGGGTCTTGATAAGTAGATAGATGAGGGATGACTTGAATAGAAATACATTGGCTAGAATGTTGAAAGGAATTCCCTTAACATGCGCTTGAGAAGTTTACCCTGCATTCTTTTAGTAGTAGTAAACAAAATGAAGTGGTGGATAATCTTGCAGGGGTAAAAACAGTAGATTGAAGAGGGGAAAAACTAGTAGCAAAGAAAGCAATCAGGAAACCCTCAATAATCTGAATGTGAAATCATTAGAGTCTGAAGTGAATAATAAAAATTAATGATATGAAAAACAGGTTAAATAAAAGAGAATAACTCATGGGGTCAGAGAGAAGATTCAAAGTAATCTGAGGTAAGGTTAAAGTTTGAAAACTGGGGAAATTAATTTGTCCAACATATGGAATCAGTTTTAGGAAAAAAGAAAAAAATGATTCTTTTGAATAAGACACTGTTTGAACAAATAGGTGCAATTTCCAGTAAACATTTGTAGCAGAGGGTGGTGGGACATTAAATGACAGGGGAGATCTAACTGTTGGAGTTGGCATCATCCTAAGACATTATTGGTGGAAGTGGGGTTAGTACCCTATTTCTTAAACACTAAGGGAAATTATGCTGGATGTCATTAATTTTGTGATCTAAATTCTCAGTACCCCTAATCTGTGTGATCTTTGCTAGCACACTTTGTAATTTTTTTAGCATATATGTATATTATTTAGCATAGGTCACTAAATACATTTAGCCTTGGTAAATATCACCAAAGTCAGAGGAATTGCTCATCTAAAGCCTTATTTCTTTTATTAGAAAAATACTTGATTTCAGAAATGTTTTTTAGAACTGTAAGTGTATTCTTCCGCTGAATTATTTTCAAACTGAAATTACTCTCTTTTATGTGTGGTAGTTGGAGGAAATGTGGACTGGAAGCAGATAGCAAGTATTCAGGAATCCATTGGAGAAACCAGTTCTCAGAGTGTTGTTGTTGCTGTAGATAGGTAAGGAAATCATTTTATTCCCTTTTCAGATTAATACTATTTTAATTCTGTAGTATTTAGATATATTTTCCTCACTTAGCAAAAAATGAAAAAAAGTATTGCCAAAATAACTTCCCTTAGTATGAGATTATATTGTTATTGTTTAGATGATGAATTACCTATAATTTTACTTTTTAGGTCATAGACTATAGGAAGGGGATAAATGAAATTTTAAGTTACAGTAGGTAATAGTGGGCGTTAGGGAAATTATGACTTTGATTAAAAATTTTTTTTAATAAAAAACATTCCCCTTATTATTAATATTTGTAATTGGAATGTAATTTGTTTCTGCATCCACGATATAGGACTGCATTAAAACAGGTAAATGAAAGCCGGTCACGGTGGTGCATGCCTGTAAGCTTCAGCCTATGAAGCGGCTGGGGCTAGGGATCGTGGTTCAAGTTCCACTTGGGGCAACACAGTGAGCCCTAGTCCCAAAAAATAGCTGGGTGTGGTGGCGCGCTCCTGTAATCTCAGCCAGCTGGGAAACTGAGGCTGAGGATTGCTTGAGTCTGTGATACCCCAGGCAATGTGAGCCTGTGGTTCCACGGGCAAAAATAGCGAGACAAAGTCTCCAAAAAAAAACACACAGGTAAAATGAAATGGATTTGCTGGCAGTTTCTTTGAAAAGAATGTTAGAATTTGTATGTTACATACATCATCAGATATTTCCCTTTTAAGTTTGTTTGCTAAAAGAAAACTCATGTTGTATTTTTCTGTGGGTATATTTCAGATTTTTTAAATGACCTGTGTGTAGACAACAACTAATATTCTTTTGAACATTAGCTTTTTCCAGGTGAATGCCCAAATAACTGAAACATAACATTTCACAACACTGATGTTAACATCTTGTTTTTAAACCACTTATGAAAACTCTCAAAATTACAAGATAAGCCATAATCTTTTCTTGGTTCTTGGAGTCATGCTGCTCTGTTATTTTACTTTGCTTTAGATAAACCACTTTGCTCTCACTACTGATCTTGGAACTTATTCCTTCTAAAAAATTCTTAATGTCTATATACTGTCCTTTATTTTTCCTTAAGGGGCAGGAAACTGCCTTTTTTCTTGGACATTTCAGAGTACTTTCATAATCCTTCGTCTTATCTTTTAAGAGTAGCCATTGAGATGAGTATTAGTATTGTCCTCAATTTGCAAATGAGGAAACTGAGATACATAGCTATTAAAAAAAGTTTATCCCACTGCCAGACTGTTTGTCTTGATTATTTTTATACCATTTAATGCATAGATAATTTTGAGGTGATATGCCAGGACATATACTGAGGGAGCATTTCTCCAAGTGTACAAATGTTCTTAACCTCTCCATCTTTCTGCTTGCACGTACAATTGAGAGCAATGAGATGTCAATCCTTTTGCTACAAGGGTACATTTTTTCCAAATGCTTTTCAGAAAATCATCTTCACTATCACAATGAGAATCTATTCACATTAGAGTCAACATTTAACATGCTATTTGTTTCCAAAATGTATGTTATTTTATCACACCCAGTTCTAATTTATCCAACTCTCCAGTTTGTTACAGGGAGACAGGTCACTCATTTGAACAAATGTATTGTGTGTTTTAAAGAATTAATGGTGTTTCCAAAACATCTTAGCATAAATTGTATTTGTTTCAAACTTAGTAACATCAGGTACTTCTATCATAAACACAATGTTCAGTATTTTATAATACTTCAAAATCTAAAATATGGCTTATAGTGAATGCTTTTTAAAGTCCTATCTTTGACTTATTGTAAGATTATATTTTTGAGTGGTACATTTCACTTTCTCATCAGATTTCTTCCTGTTTTGAATGTCTGAGTTTATTTTGATATGCAATATTCTCACTCCCATCTATAACCTAATTCATTGAGATAACCCTGTAGTCAAGTTAGGGGTGAAAATATTGTCAAGCAAAGTTTTGAAAGTCTTATACTTGTCCAGCAAAAGTAGTCATTTTTCATTTTCCTATCCCTAAGCCTATTCTAAATAATCTGTTAGGACAAGTATAGGAATTAAACATGAAAAATAAGAACAATTTTTACTTATTTTTTTTTTTGTTTCTGTTTTGTAACCAATAGAAAAATATCATTTCATTGAAAGCCTTATGCAGATAAAATGTTCTATTGTACCCACTTTTTAAAAGTTATATCTTAAAAAATTGATAATTCTCATTAAATGGCCAGTTTGTATTCAAAATTTTTTCCCACCACCATCCTTCTTATCCTTAGAGTCCTCAGGATGTTTATATCAATGTCCTGGTTTTATGTTACTGAATTATCTGCTCTATAAATGTCCAGTATTTGTTTTTACTGTTTTGATTTTGCTGCAATAAGTGTCTCATGTTTCCTTCATTTTGTTGAAAATGACTATTTCATCCTTAAGGCTATATAATACTCCACTGTGTGGATATATCTTTGATGGACATTTAGGCTGCTTCTGTCTTTAAGTTATTGTAAATAATACTGCTGTGAACTTTGTGGAACATACAGGTTTTTGTGTTGATGGTTGCATAGACCCCTTTTTGATGCATGAGAAGAATTGCTGGGGAAATGGTACTACCTCCATCTTTAATATGTTAAGATTAAAATCCTGATTGCTTTTCATAGTGGTCACACAAGTTCATATTCTCACCAGTAGTGTAATAGGGTTTATTTTTCTTAGCATCCTCTCTAACACTTGTTGTTGGGGGTCTTTTTGTGCCATTCTCATGGATATGAGATGGTATCTCATTTTAGTTTTAATCTGCATCTCTTACTAGAAGCAATGGTGAACATTTTTTCATAATGTCTTTTGACCTTTGGATGTACTCTGGTGAATTGTCTGTTCATATCTGCTTCCTCTTTATTAATTGATTTTTTTAAATTATTGAAATGTATGAGTTTTTATATATATCTTGGATATTAATCCATCATCAGATTTGTATTATATAAGTATTTTCTCTCATCCAGTAGAGTGTCTTTTTAATCACTTTGTATTTTATTTCATGGTATGGAAGCTTTTTAAGTTGAAGTAATTACAGATGTTTGCTTTTGTGTTTAACTGCTTTGTTGTGAGTCAACAAAAGTATCTGTCATTGATGTAATGAAATATATTTCCAGTGTTTTCTCCTACATATTCTATTGCAGATCTTATATCTAGAATTTTATCTGTTTGGAGTTAATTTTTGAGTGATCTGACTTCAGTGTGTGAATTTGCAATTTCCCTAACACTATTTATTTAGGAGACTGTCTCTCACTTTATGGTCATGATTGCTCTATAGATTTAATCTATGCTTTAATGAAGATTAGATGTTGGATTTTACTCCTAGGTCTTCCATTCTGATTTTTTTTTTTTGCTAATACCATGTTGTCTTTAATATTGTTGCTATATTGTAAAGTTTGAAGTATAATAATGTGATATCTATCTCCTTTTTTCTTAAAGTTGCTTTTGCAATTTGAAGTCATTTGGGGTTCCATATAATGTCTTTATTTTTTGTTCCATTTCCTTGAGTATTATTGCTGGTTTACAGATAGGGTGAAGAAGCTGAATTTGTGTATCATTTTAGGCAAGATAGGAATTTTGATTTTATCTATTCTCCTCATCCATGAGCAAAGGATATCTTTTCATCTTGTAGTGCTCTTGTGTAAGGGTCTTTTAATCCTGTTAAGTTGATTTCAGTGTATTTTTTTTTGAAACATGCAGTTATTGTCTTAACTTCTTTTGCCTCTTATTAAAAATGTGTCTTGATTCTTGTAGCCTTCCCCTTTGCTGTGCTCATTTATTGTTTCTTTTTTTCTTTTCTTTTCTTTTCTTTTCTTTCTTTTTTTTTTTTTTTTTGGAGACTAGGTCTCGCTATTTTTGCCCATGGAACTGCAGGCTCACGTTACCTGGGGTACCACGGACTCAAGCAGTCCCCAGTCTCAGCTTCCCAGGTAGCTGGGATTACAGGCCCACGCCACCACGCCCAGCTATTTTTTGGGACTAGGTCTTGTTGTGTTGCCCCAAGCGGGACTCAACCATGATGCCTTACCCCAGCCTCTTCATATGCTGAAGCTTACAGGCGCGAGCCACCGTGCCTGCTTCATTTATTGTTTCTACCAACTTTTTTATGGAGTTTTTAAGGATCTTCTGTATATGGAAAATATCATATCTGCAAATAAATAATGATAGTTTCATTTCTTTTCTGAATTTGGTTCCTTTTTTACCCTGTGTTTATCCGATAGGTCTGGTTAAAGCCTCTGCTACTAATTAATTAATTAATTAATTTATTTATTTATTTATATATATATATATATATATATATATTTCATATCATTGTAATCCCCAGGAGTCACCCACCACCTCCCCTCCCTGACCACTCCAGCTGGTTGTGTACTTTTGTTTGGTTGTCCATATATTAGTGAAACCATTTGGTTTCTGTGTTTTTCTTTTTGACTTGTTTCTGTAATATGATTTCTTCTCGGTACATCCATGTTATCATAAATTCAGCAATTTGTCATTTTTAATTGACGAGCAATATTCCATTATGTGTATATACCACATCTTTTTCATCCATTCGTCTGTTTTGGGACATTTGGGTTGTTTCAATGTTCTTGCAATTATAAGTCGTGCTGCAGTAAACATCCGAGCACAGGTGTCTCTTTTTACCCACATTGAGGTCTCCTATGGGTAGATTCCCAGAAGAGCGATTGCTGGGTCAAATGGTTGTTCCATTTTCATTAGTTTGAGGGTCCTCCATACTGCTTTCCATAGTGGCTGGACCAGTTTACATTCCCACCAGTTGTATAAGAGTGTTGCTTTTTCTCCACATCCATGCCAGCACTTGTTGCCTGTTTTTTTTGATGTGGGCCATTCTGCTACTAACAGAAGGTGGCAATAGGTAACCTTATTTTGTTCCTAGTTGTTAATGTCCAATTTGTATTTGGAGCACTGTGCCTTTAGAATATAGGACAATTTTGGGCATTTTTGTCTGTGATTATCCATCATTAGGATTGCTCAAGGGTGTAGCATTGTTAGGCATTACTAAATTTTATTAACTTCATAGTTACTACTAAATTTTTCAGAGATAGACTATGCCCAGGGTTGACTTAACTCTATGAATTAAAAAAAAATAGTTATGTGTCACCTTAATTCCATTACTGATTTTCAAAGCTAGCAGATCTAGCTTTTTACTGACCCCATTTGGCATCTTGGAACACTGTCAACTATCAGCATACACAGCTCAGCATTAACTGCATTTTCTTTCTTTCATTTAGGTTTACAAAATAAGTGTTGACACCAGTGCTTTCACTGTGAAAATTATTTACATATACAGTCATTTAAATCTGCATGGTGTTGTATATATACAACTTTCATTGAGAATCTGCACGTTTGTTAACTTTTTTATTTTGGCTCATTGCTGCATTGCTATCATAATGTGGATGAAGCAGTTGGATCCATTAATTTTCTTTTTCTACTCATGCTTTCATTTCAGGGCATATCTTTTACTATTAACAAACAAGATTTTCATGCACCTGACCCATTCTTTGCATATAGGGAGTGTATGTATCAGTCCATTTCATAGACTGATTTTGCGAAGTGTAGCTCTGTTTTTCTATCATAGAATATTAACAGTTTAACTACCTCTACAAATCACTGTGGTGTACCATATGACTTATCTTTAGTGGAGAGTTGCTAGAAATAAAGTGACCCTTCACAAACCCAGAATGAGTACGAGTTTGAATACCCTTTCCCAGAATTCATGCTGTCCCTATTTCTCTCATCACCGTGAATCTACAGAAAGGTTAACTGTACAGAAAAAACTACCTATCTGATTACTAATGATACTTCTCTGGCCTGTAGCTTCTGTTTTTCATATCACTGTCTTGCGAAAATGTGTTGCTTCATTCGTCTGTGGTTGCATGTAATCTCCATCTCTGCTTCTGTTTTGGTTTTCTTTTTTTATAGCGTAGAGGAGCAGTTTATTCCTTTATAACTACTTACACAGCTAGTCTTCGAAAGTAACAGTCCATCTGTAAAAAAGTTTGCCCAAAATAGAGATGGTATCAAACTAGTGAAGAATAGCTCCTTTGAAAAAAAAAGAACTCTTATCTAGGAATAAGTTTTAAAAACAAATATAAGCTATTGGTAGTTCTTCGTAACTGGACATAAATAAAAATACACATCATAACAACTTGAGTTATGCCATAGGGTTTTTTAAAAAAATATATCACAAAAAGGAAAGGAATAATTATAAAACAACTTAAGAAATACACTAACAACCAAAACTGTGTAGAAAAGTAGAACACATGGCTTTTGCTTAACTAAGGAAACTCAGAATAGACTACTTAGAAAAATGCATTCTAAAAGTCATGTGTGAAGATTTTAGAGCAGGAGCATAAGTGTAGATCTCTCCCATTTCTTGAATAAAAGGGACATATTTTATGGTTCAGGCAACTACTTGGTTCTCTTCCTTACTCCTTGTAGCTTTTATTTAAGTGAACCTGAAAAGCCTGGGAATAGAGTATAAAATGAAAAATAGCCTCTCATAGAATTCCTTTTTCTTGGCTACTCTAGACCCTTGTTACTAGAAAATTCCTGAAGAAAATTTAAATAAAAGTCTATGTCTTTGCTAAATCCAGTCGCCCAGTTAATATTTAGGAATTAGCCTCTTTTCCTTTAAATCTGTGTTATAAACTAGTGTCACCCAGTTAAAAACAAATTCTACCCCCTTTCATAAGAACTAATAACATTGTTGAAGATACCTAATGTAGAAGGTTAGCCAAAGTCTGTGTCTCAAAATCAGGGATAAGAGGAAAAGCATAAGATCACAAGGATAGTATAGACATACCTAGAACCCTTCCCTGTGCTGCTGGATCCACACTTCTTCCTTCATTGTAAGTGTTCTCTGCCACTTGCCATACTTGCATAATGTTATCATCTGATCATCACCAAATCCTAAAAACAGGGGTGTTCTTTGCTTTCACATTTTGTACTCTTTGTTGATGACACATCCTTTACTGCATCACCAAAGGCTGCTTCCTTGTCAGGAGATCTATGGGCCAAGTGTTGAGAAGGAGGAGGAGGAAAGCTGTGCCTGCCTGACCTTTATCATTTCCTCTGCCTCTGTTCATTACTCCTCGGCTCTTTGCCATTTGCTTTCTACTTATTATTATCATTTTATTATTATTGTTGTTGTTGTTGTTTATTTTGTTCTTTTCCTATTGTTTTCATATATTGTTAATGGTTTTACTTTATGCATGGTATGATTTTTTTTGCCATTGCTTTCTCTGAAAATACATCCAGTTTGAGAAGTCAGCTAATAACATCATTCATAATCTAACAGTTTTCATTTTTACTTAAGGGTATTGTAAGCTTTGTATATTTTAAATTTCTGGATCCAGTCCTAACCACTGAATTAGATGAGTGCTTAGTATTCTTGTTTTTTTTTTCCTCCAAGATTGTTTTCAACCTAGTATTTTACTTGTTTTGTTCTAATTACTATATTAATAGGGGATCTTAAGATGTTCCATTAATGGAACTCAGATTGTAAGTTATCATATTGTCAGGTTTTTTTATTAATCATTTTGTTTACATGCACATATGTATGTGCATATATGTATATATACATATTATATTATTGTATTCACTGGCAGTTTTTAATCCATTTTTTCCAGTCTTGTTTTGTTACTCATTGCCTGGATCCATGGGTACACATTCAAGGGCACTATGGTTAAAAAAAAAAAAAAGTCCTTAGAACATTTTGATTTTTGTAGGATAAAACTGGAATATATTTTAAATGTTAAAATTAAAAAAGTGTGAGACAGCGTAGCATAGTGGTTGGGTGTGATGAACAATGGAGTCATCCTGTTCTGATTTGAATATCGACTTTGAAATTTACTGTTATGTGACTGAGAAAGTTACTAGATATCTTTGTGCCTCAATTTCTGTGTTTATAGAATTGAGAGTACAGTAGTTCATACTGCACAGAGTATTTGTGATTAATTACTGAGTGGATATGTGTAAGCCCTTACAAGAGTACCTATCTTCTGATAGTGGTAGCTATTACTGTAACTATGTAATTTTATTTCCAAGTTTAATATTTGAGCTGCCCCTTTCCTTTGGTATACATTTTAATTCGAGAAATACTATTTCTTCCTGGAAGTGATATCAAACTGTGGTTATGCACAAAGAACATTGGTAATGATGGAAACTTTTGAAAAAGAGGATTGATATGTTTACACTGAAATCCTTCATGAAAGTTTGAAATGTAGTGAAAGAGCTCAGTTAAAAAGGCTCAGCTAGGCCAGATAGTATAGCTTAAATCTAAACTTTTGAGACCCTAAGAAAAGTGGCTTAGCCATGTCTTCATTAAATTATTGAGACTGCAACATGAAATGACTTGTAATAGCAATTGAGTTTTCAAATCAATCCTTTGTTGTACAATTTTTCATTTTAAGAATTTAATGCTAGTAATGAGGAAAAAATAAAAAATCTGCTTCATTAGCTTTACAAATTTTTCATTTCTCCTTTGAGTCTATAAGATACCTTCTATTATCTGTAAATTTAATAAAATCCCATTAGTGTGTACTCTAAAATCCAGTATAGTGTAGTGTCAATAGTAATAGATACTATTGACTGCAAAGGAGTAAGGAAGAAACATCTAAACAATACCTCTTACTAAATTGTATAAGAAAAACTATTATTTGGCTACCATTTTGTTCCCTTAAAACTGATGAAAGTAGGTAGAACCCCAGATCACTTACTTTTTAATTAAGGTAATAGAAGTGGAATTTTATAAATTTTCATCTATGTATTTTTCTTTAGAATATTTACAGGATCTACAAGGCTTGATGGAAATGCTATTGGTAAGTATATATATATATATATGTTTATTATACTTACTGGATTTTTGGCTAAAAGATTTAAAAGTTAAGCTAAAGGAAATTTTTTAAATCCCTATTTTAGTGGATTTTGTCCGTTGGCTCTGTGCTGTGTCTATGGATGAATTACTGTCCACTACACATCCAAGGATGTTTAGTTTACAAAAAATAGTAGAAATATCATACTACAACATGGGAAGAATAAGATTGCAGTGGTCTCGAATTTGGGAAGTTATTGGAGATCATTTTAATAAGGTAATTAAATCATTTGCTTACATTTGTAATATTTTTCTTATAATCTATTTAGGTAGTTTTTAACTTACAGTTATATATTACATTGAATCTTATTTTTCTTTTTAGAAATGATTACACTATGTTTTAAGGATTTAATTAAAATATGCTTTCTTATTGAGAAATATTGCTAGTGTTCTTGGTACCTTTCTGGAGCATCTTAAAATTTACTATCTGTACTTTTAACTGTATGATTTTTCTAAAACAAAATGAAGAATTTCATTTTCACTGCTGATTTTACCCCATTTTTGCTGCCATTACAGGTTGGTTGCAATCCTAATGAAGATGTAGCTATTTTTGCAGTAGATTCCTTGAGGCAGTTGTCAATGAAGTTCTTGGAGAAGGGGGAGCTTGCTAATTTCAGATTCCAGAAGGATTTCTTAAGACCTTTTGAACATATAATGAAACGGAACAGGTATTTATTGATTTGTAAAATATTTTTTAAAACCATGATTTCCACTGAAAAGGGGGGGGAGAAATGGTGGTCTCTCTTTATGCACATCCCAGCAGTTATATTAATATTTTAGGTCTCCAACAATTCGAGATATGGTTGTACGATGTATAGCACAGATGGTTAATTCTCAAGCTGCTAACATTCGGTCAGGATGGAAGAACATTTTCTCTGTGTTTCACCTAGCCGCATCTGATCAAGATGAAAGCATAGTGGAACTCGCATTCCAAACAACAGGGCACATTGTTAGTGAGTATCCTTTTTACTAGCTCAAGTTAAAGCAAGTTTTAATGTGTTCATATAATTCAAATATAAGGTTATGGCCCCATTGTGAGCTGTGTTTGCTAAGTTTTGTGTATAGAATAACCAGGTAAATAATGATAGTCTTGTTTTATTATCAATAACATTTACTGAATGTTTACTATATGATAAACTTTACAAGCAGTTTCATATATTTTCTTCAATCTTGACAACTGTGAGATCAGTGTCTTTATTATTCCTTGCTTTTATAGATTAGGAATCTCAAACCCAGTGAGTTTAAGTAATTTTCTAAGGAGTACGTAATTAGTGAATGATGGAGTTGGGATTCAAAACTAAGGAGTTGTTAAGGCAAACTTGTGTTTTTGACCGCTTTCCCAAACAGCCTCCCTTGACTGTAGAGATGGAATGAAATTTTAAGGATGTAAGTTAAGCCTGACTAGAAGTTGATACTGATACCCGTCAAGGTCTTCAACATCAAGAATAATGATAATGTGGTATAGCTATTATTCACTGTATGTTTGAATTAGGTGTTATGCTATACACTACTGACCTTGCTCAGTGCTTTACAATTATCCCCCTTTTTTTAGATCAAGAAACTGAGATGCAAATGGATTAAATGTAATTTTATTTATTCACTCAGTAAATGTTGATTCAGTAGTTACCGTGTGCCAATCATTATATGAGATGCTAAGTTTAAACAAAGTAGACCTGCATTTCCTATCTTAATGGTGGTTGAGTATATGGTTGGACAGACTTAAATCATTTTTCTGCTAACATCAAAACCCTCAACCTTTAAGAAGTGTGCATTACATCTAGAAATTGATGTATTTTGAGTACAATGAAGAATAATTGAAAACTTAATAATTATTTTGATATACTTTTCCCCCTTCTAGCCCTTGTGTTTGAGAAGCATTTCCCAGCAACCATTGATTCTTTCCAGGATGCAGTGAAATGTTTATCAGAATTTGCATGCAACGCAGCTTTTCCAGACACAAGTATGGAAGCAATTCGACTTATTCGCCATTGTGCAAAATATGTGTCTGATAGACCTCAGGTATAATGTCATTAAATAAGCAAAATTTACTGAGTGCTTTTCAGTCTAAGATTTCAGTTTATTTGGGAATGGAAGGATTATGAAGCATTTATTTCTCTTTAAACCCAGAAATTATCTAAATTTGATTCTCAGTTATATTAGTAATGATAGCCAGCATTTATTGAGAACGTTGGGTATTTTTCTGAGTGTCTCATTTGTATTGACTTGTTGAATGGTCCTAGCAACTGTATGGGCTAGGTAGTGTTATAGCACCATATAGATAAAGAAACAGGCATAAAAATGTGTCCATGGTTGCAGAGCTTATGTTTTTAGCTGTTATCTTTTACTCTTTGTTGCCTGATATGTTCTGAGTACTGAAGTGACTTTCTCTAAATGAGTATAGACCTGAGCACTGAAGTAAAGGGTTGAATTGGCAAGCTTGACTGCCAGCTTTAATTTGCATATCTGAATCTATCTTTATAACTATTATAAGGACAAATGAATCAAAAAAATAGATTTTTCTACATTCTGACAGTTTCATGTGTGCTGAATGCTTTGTAGATCTGTTACTTTTGACCTTCACACTTTGTCACTATGGCTAGTGGCTGCATGGTATTCTAACCATTTGAATGATAAAAAGGAAACTTGATTTAAACTAATAATGTAGAAAGCATCAGAGTTGCAACTGAAACCAACTTTTGGATTTGAGTCTAGTTCACTTTATGAGGAGTTTTATCCATCTTTTTATGAATCATTGTTGCTTATCATATTCCTTCCTTTGATCTATAAAGAAAATTTTAGAGAAAATACATGCTTAATGTTCCTTTCTTCTTGAAGGCTTTCAAGGAATACACAAGTGACGACATGAATGTAGCACCTGAAGACAGGGTGTGGGTGAGAGGATGGTTCCCAATTCTATTTGAGTTATCCTGTATCATCAATAGATGCAAATTAGATGTAAGAACCAGGTAACAATCAGTATTTATAATTAAAATTTTAAAGGTTTAAATTTTAAATTAACTTTTCTAATGTGAGCATAACTTTGATAGTTACAGGCCCTAAGTCTGTTGATTTATTAAATGTAGCAATTACTAGATAGGCAGATTTTAAAATATATTTAAGAGAACAACAATATAATGGACGCATAATACCTTAAAATTTCATTATAACCTACTTTGAGCTCTAGCTTCTACGTTAATATATTGCATTAACTAAATATAACATTATATATTGTCTTTTCATACATTTTTTACCAGGCAGAAGTTTGTTAGTGGTGAAATTAATTTTGTTTCCTGGTGAATGATTATTTCTAAATGCACATGCTTGGTGAGTTTTATGAAAAGAACAATTACTCTCTGAGGATTTGTCAGAAACGTAATATTGACTAGGGACAGGTCTGTTCAAAAAGACATTTAAAAAAAATTTATATTACAGATCTATATGAATATATAGTCCATTTGCAAAGAAACTGTTGTGGATATTATGTAACTGGAAATATGCTGAGTACATACTCCTCGTTTTCCTCACCTGGTATTTTTGATTACTAATTGAAATGGCAATTTATGTGTCCTAGTAACTGTCACCAAGTGCTTGAGTGCACTGTGAGTTCAATTTTATGTTAAACATAGTCCCTCTTAAAGATTCCTTCTCTTTAGAGAGAATAGTCTTATGAACTATTATCTTTATTGATTTTTCTTTTTTTAAATCAGAAGACCTCTATTAGATCAGTAAGGAGAGAAAGGGAAAGAAATTCTCCTTTTCTCCCCTTTGTCAGACCACCCCATTCCCAATCAATAACATTTGGTTTATATCCAAAGTAATTTTTCAAAGAACTATCTAAATAATCCAAAATAGGACTCAACCTTGTATTTGTTATAGAAATAACAAGAATACTATGCTGCATTTTATTTAGCACTTAGGCATTGAGGGATGTTTTTAAACATGATAAAATTTGTATTAGGAACATGATAAAATTTCTGATAGCCTCCAATTAATCATCTAGATACACAACTTTCAAATGTCCAGCCACATCTGTGGAGCAACTAACATGTACTGTGAGCTCAGCATCCCCGCACTGCTGTAGTTGGTTTATAGAAATCTGATCAAAAACTACCTCCTTTCTCAGCCTGTTAAGCTGTCCTTGTCAGGCCTCACACTATCTTGCTTCTCATTATATAAATCCCATGCAGAATGAGTAAATTTTGTTCAGTGATGGCTTTGATTTTCTTACCTCACCCCAGGGTTTATATCATCTTTAGATTACATTTAATGATACAGCACTATAATTTCTACAACACAGTAATTACAGAGTACCTTCATATTTGGTTCCCTCCAAATTCTGTACATTTTAGGGTTAAATCATTAATATAGAATACCAAGTATTCTTTTTCCCTTAACTGGTTAAGTACTGCTTTGAAGAAACTTCAACAGTCAGACTGCTTGGAAACCTTTATAGTTCTGTGTTTTCTTTGAGGACCTGAAAGAAATAGAATTCCTACAACTTCTTACCCACCCCACCCCCACCCCAGATATGAATAGAATGTTTTGTCCATAATGGTGTCTTTATTGCTGTTTCTTTATATCTGCCAATTTTACGCTTCAGGTAACTAAGGGACCAATTAAGCTATTGTGAACTTGCCATAGAACCAAGCTACCATAATGTCATTTTAAACATTAATAGGTATTTGTTTTGAACCTGCTGTGCCTACGCGTACTATAATAGCAAACAAGCTTGATCACATCCTAGTTCCTGTAGAGCCTTTGAACAAAAACTTTGTTCTGGCTTACCATCAGATAATTGAAAATACAAATCTTTTCTAAATTGAATAGAAAAGATTGATTTTTTTTTTAAACACTTATATGAAGGTCTTATAATTTCAAAGAAGCTAACAAGGAATCTATAAGGCAATTTTGAATTTGTTTTAACACTTATTTGAAAGATAAGTAAAAATAATACTAAGCATTTTATTCATTCAGCAAATACTTCTTGTGTGCCTCCTAGGCGACAAGCACTGCTCTTTGCCTGGAATACAGCAAGAAACAGACTCCTGCCCACATGGAACTTATAGCTTAGTGGATTCGTTTGTAAATCCTTTCATTTGAGAATATTTTGTGAACAGGTTTATAATGTCTGCTAAAAATTCCTGTATATCTCTGAACAAGTTTTTCTATAATCTTAAGTTTTATTTGTTCCTAGTCTACCATTGATGCATTTTTCCTTCCTTGATTGTAATACCACAGAGTTAATATTCACTCATATGACATCTTTCTCAATCTGTAATTCCACTTAGAGTTTAAATTGCTGGGATGTCCAGGTGATAGTGGAGGAAAAGGAAAACACAGGGAAAAACACAGCCCAGGCCCTTTGGCACTGTTTCCTAATTGACACATCTTAAAGAAACCTGCTTTACCCCTTAATTGTCTTAAGATTCAGTACTGTATTCATTTAAAACCAGTTCACTCTTTGTTTTCAGTAGCTTTTTAACTAAAAGGTTGTTTTTAGTTAGTTTTCTGATGTGGCATGTGTAGTTTTCCTAAAAATGTTTTATCATTTCAGGGGCTTAACAGTAATGTTTGAAATAATGAAAACTTATGGCCATACTTATGAAAAACACTGGTGGCAGGATTTATTTAGAATCGTTTTCAGAATCTTTGACAACATGAAATTGCCAGAACAGCAGACAGAGGTAAGAGAACATAAAACTTTTGTTTAGTGTATAGTAAGTGAAATGTTTTCAGTACTTTTCTCTACCACATTTTACCATTTCAGGTTAAACACATTAAACAGAAAAAGAATGTCAAAAAAGTTTTCTTTAAACCATTATAAGTTAGTGTGTCATTAGAAAAAGAATGTTATTTGGTGATAGACCTGAATTCATGAATTTATTTTTATCATTCAGTGTTTCTATTGAACTTCCAGTTTGTTTTCCTTTTTTTAATACTACCACAGCTGTAGGCATTGTTAACTTTCTTTATATTTCATAGTAACTTCTTGTTCTGAATTGAGTAAAGAATACATAGTAAAAAAGTTTCATGTATTTTATTTTCCATTTCTTTCAATATAAACCTGTTGTGTGCATTTCAGGGAATAGCTTTCTCATTTTGCCCATATATAGTTGTTTAAACTTCAAGCTTCTGCGATTATGTGTATGAAGAAAACACTTTGTATAACCCCTTTTATGTATTCTGATGTTTTCTAGTAACCATATGTCAGGGAAAATCAGTTTTATTTTCAGCCTAGGCTGATACATTCCTACTGTCTCTTATTTTTCCTTCATGTTGTATTCTATTAACAAGGCCTGCTGTTGTTAATCATGCTTATTGTTTGAAAAGTTATAATGTTAGTAGCAAAGGTAACTACTAACAGTGATAGCTTTTTTAATAATCTAAACAAATAGTGCAGAAAATTTTTTCTGTGCTGAGATGGTTATAGGATATGGAGAGAAATAGCAGATTTTAAGTTGAGGTAAATGCAGTACTATAGAGGGAGTTAAGAATTCTGAAAGGAAAACAGATGGACTGTAAATATGGAACTTTTTAATTCTAGTAGTTGATGAATAGTCTGATCTTCATGTAATGACTTTTCCCCCTAGAAAGCTGAATGGATGACGACAACTTGTAATCATGCACTTTATGCAATCTGTGATGTGTTCACCCAGTATTTAGAAGTACTCAGTGATGTACTTTTGGATGATATATTTGCCCAACTATATTGGTGTGTACAGCAAGGTAGGTGTCTACCAGATAAGTGACACAAAGTGACAAGTATGATCATGATGATAAATTAATTGCTCTTTTCTTTTCTAGACAATGAACAGTTAGCACGATCTGGTACAAATTGCCTAGAGAATGTTGTTATTCTAAATGGTGAAAAATTCACCCTAGAAATCTGGGATAAAACTTGCAACTGCACACTGGATATCTTCAAAACCACCATCCCACATGCGTAAGATTTTATTCAACTTTATAATTGTATATTTGAATATATCTGTATTTTGAAAGCAAAATAGGTTTGATAGTTATTACCATAACAAACTTTTTAAAAATCTCAGTGTTCATAAATCTGTATTTATTGCAAATCAACTCCTATAAATCATAACTATAACCATTGATTCTTTTTAAAATCAAGACCTTTAATCCAAAATTCCACTTTTATAAGATTTTATTTATCAAGATCAAGCCATTGATGTGATCTTAAAAAAAAAAAGTTATTTCAATATATATTTCAGTTACTGTAGACAGCAATCTCAGAAAAATTTATTTGTGAATATTATATGTATTTTAGGTGGTGGGAGAACCTTGGGGTAGAGAACAATGTAAATATATATATACATATACATGTGTGTATATATATATATGTGCAATCAATCAAATAAATTAATCATTAAAAATAAAAGAAATAAATTCTTTTTAAAAATGTGGCTCTAAGGTAAAACTCTGTAGGTCAAAGAGTCCGTTATGGTTGGTTAGGGCTTAAATTCAAGCCTGTCTACAAATAACTCAGGTGTTATCAGGTCACTTAGTGAGACTATGCCTCATATCAAAAATTCTTTTACAATTCAATTCCAAACTTAAAAGCCATGATAACTGTAACCCAAAATTTTCCTACCACCTTGTCAACTGTGAACCATCATCTTAATCTCTTGTGCCCATCTCTTCGCCAATTTTACGTCCCACTTCATAGAGCCACAGTTGTTAAATTTATAGGTAGTCTTTCTTTAGAACACACTAAGTAGACATCTGTGTGTGCACTGGCACGAAACTGTATTTGAAAACTATCAGTACATATTTTTAAGCATTATATATTTTCTCTTGACGTGTGTTAAATACATCTTTGTGCAGATCCCCTTATGAATTATCACAGTCAATAGCAAAGTGAAACAAAAAGAACATACCCCTACAAAAGCAATCTGTAGATAAAACTATACTACAGAGACACACAGTAGTTCTCTTGGCCTATTTGCAGTTACTGGAATTATTATTAGTAGAAAGTCTGTATAGACTCCTTTCTATATTGAATTGAAATAATGTGTTTTCCATGTCTGCCCTATTCTTTAGTAGCTCTTGCTTCTTAGAAGCAAGATTGTAGACCTTAAGCACATTTCAGTTCTGAGCACCTGTTCCAAGGGTAGCAACTTAATTTCCTCTTGGTTCAGATTTTATTCTGTTTATATATGTATACATTTAACAAAAACAGAATCTGAAGAGTTCAGTTCATTTTTTGAAGTCTCAGACTTTTCAGTCTGACTTTGGAAAATATTTAGAAAAAATGAGTTTAAAATTTTTGAAACTTTAAGTGTTATTTACTATAAAATTGGTGACTATATTATTCTTTTATTTATACCAATTGATAGATACTACTTTCTAAAAGTGTATATTTAAAGTTTTTTTACTAGATATTTTTCAGTAAATTGCTCTTTGCAGTAGTCAAAGAAACAAGTTATTTATGGTTTATTGTGACTTTTTATGCCTGTTTAAAAACATTTTGGATATGACATGTTTTGTGTTCCCAATAATTGGTCTGATTTTGATATTTTAAAGGCTCTTGACATGGCGGCCCACTTCTGGAGAAACTGTTCCCCCACCTCCATCTCCAGTGAGTGAAAAACAGTTGGTAAGTTTTAATTAATAAAGTATGTTATAGATTATTTAATTACTTGTGGTAATTTTCCAATGAGCCAGATTATTTTATTTGAACCCATCTTTAAAAAGGGGAGGGGGAGGGAATGGGAGTTAAATTTATTATCTCTGTAACTGCTGTGAAGGATTTTTAATTATCTTACAGATTGTCTGAGACATAGAAGAGTAAGGTGGTTTCAAGAATCTTAAGAAGTAGTTACCAAATTATGTCAAAATTTTCATTCCAGGTTAATGGTACTATTTTATTTAGATCTAGATTATATTTTGATATTATAGAAAAGTTAGAAAAATAATACAAGGAATTTTAATATACCCTTCGCCCAGTCTATTTGTTTCCCAGGTTTGCCATAACAAATTACCTCAGACTTAGTGGCTTAAAACAACGGTAATTATTCTCTCACATTTCTGAAGGTAAAAGGTTAAAATCAAGAAGTTAGAAGGACCACATTCCCTTCCGCGACCGTAAGGGGAAATCCCTCTTTGCCTCTTCCAGCTCTTGACATTTCTTGTACTTTCATGTCATTCCTGTCTCTGCCCTCCATGTTTAAAGGCTGGGTAAAGTCAAATTTGTTTATGTGTCAGATCTTAACATTATGTTAACTGAGACTTGTATAAGAATTAAATCAGATAAGATATATAAAATTGTTTTAACAATCTGTGCCAGAGTCCATTAATCAGTGACCACCAGGTCTATTGCTTGATTTCGTGGGGTGAGCCCAACTCTACCCATCAAGACTGGCTGTTGTTCTCCTCACAGGCTCCTTTAAGAGCTGCCACTAAATCTGCTTCTAGTCTCTTTAATATCTGCCCAATGTTGCTGCCAAAACTTTCGATGCCTACTATTTCTTATTTCCCATTACTTACTTTTCTCCTCTATACCAGTTAATTTTGCCAATATATTGTGGTATATTCATTCTTCTGCCATTCTCAACTGAATTATTTCTTGCTGTGCACTGAAGAACTGTTTTTTTTTTTTTAATTACACATAGAAAAGTACCCAGTCACTATATAAACTTTTTTTTTTTTTAACAGTACAGAAGATTATAGGGTAAAATACAAAAAATCCTTTTTTTTTTTTTTTTTTCTTTTGAGACTAGGTCTCGCTATTTTTGCCTGTGAAACCACAGACTCTTGTTGCCCAGGGTACCACAGACTCAAGCAATTCCCAGCCTCAGCTTCCCAGGTAGCTGGAATTACAGGCACGCACCACCACACCCAACTATTTTTTTGGAACTAGGTCTCGCTACAGGCCCCAGGCGGGACTCGAACCGCAATCCCTAGCCCCGGCCGTTTCATAGGCTGAAGCTTACAGGCACAAGCCACCGTGCCCAGCTTCTTTATGCTATCCCCTTCACCTCTAGATCCAGTATTTAATACTATGGTATATATGCATTTGCATATATTATATGTAATTTTTAAAAATTAAGTCTTATTAAGACTAGTTAAGACTAACATTTTATATTTGAAATATCTAGATAACTCTACATTAAAATTTATTTGATAAGGCCCTCTCCTTTTCCACTAAAGAATCCTTTTTTAAAAGGGGTGTTTCAGGCATACTAATACCAGGGCAGAGTTGTTCTAAAGAAATGGCAAAGATTTCCAAAAATCACCCTTATTTGCAATGATTATCAGAAAAATTGAGAAAAGTAGTATGTTCAACATTAAATGGTTTTTTTGATGTATACCCAGTACCATCACCTAGCTTTTGTGCTTGTTTAGTTTTCTGAGGAGCACCTTCTTAGAAAATATCAGAATATTCAAAAGAACTGATGACCAGACCAAAAGAACTTTAAAATCAGTGCTTTCTATTCATCTTTATTAAGACAGCTGACAAATTTCTCTCTCAAAATATACTAAGTGTGGAGGTTATAAAGCATTTTTTTTAGTTTATTTTTAGACATCACCTTAGATAATTTATAAATTTGTCAGTGTTGCTAAATGCAATTATAGATTTAAGGGCTTTGTTTTGTTTTTTTAAATTAAAACCATAAAAAAAATTGTATTGTTTATGTACATCACTCATGTTTGTAAAGTTACTGCTCCCTGTAGGCATGGTCCTTCCTCCTCCCCTTCCCTTAGCCCCCTCTGGTCACTCCAGTTCCTCTCTCGCTGCCAGTTGTTGGTCGATGCTTAGCCTATTGGTCTCTTCATTTTCTTTTCTGGGGCAGTGTCCTCCTGGGTGAAGTCCCACATTCCTAGGACACTACAGACCAAGCTAACCAAATCTCCAGGAATAACCTTGGGGCAGGAGGCCCATCTGAGCATGTCAGAAAACCTCCAGCAGGGCAAGTGTGTGGAGTGGCTCACCAGGCTTCTTCATTGTGGCATTTCCAGCGGTGGAGGAGCCAGTCTTTTTTTTTTCCGAACCCTTATGATCTCTGGTTTCAGTACCTCCTAGTTTTATTGATTGTCTCTTCCACTCATTCTGGTCTGTCCTGTGATGCTACTTCTTATTCTTAGCCTTATAGTTCTGGCATTTGGCATTGGGAGACCATCTCCCACTCACTGGAAGCAGGTAAATTCCCCAATGGGGAACAGACTTCAACAGCTGGTTGGTCTGGCTCATCTCCTCTCTCATGGTTCACAGTTCATCATGGAGTCACTACCAACTTGCTATGACTTTCCTCCACCATTGGGAAAGAGCAGCTCCTTGTTCATATTGAAAATGTCTGTAGACTGGGCTTTTAGCCCCCAGCATCAGAAATGTTGTGGGTGTTACTCTGTGACATGTCTTTACTCTAGTTGGTTTCACAGTCTGGTATCTCATGGTTCTGACCATGCTCTTTTTGGGCTGGTGATGGGTGTGTTCAAGGCCTTTATTTTTCTCTCACCTTTAGTACATTTGCAGCTAGATTGTTGTTTTTCTTGTTCTTAATGAGGACTGACTGGACTGAGGTGGGAGTGCAGCAGAGGTGTACACCCCCCACCACCAAAGGGCCAGTTCCCCGCTCCTGAATCCAGAGGAGGCAAGGGTGGAGTCTTGGGGCCACAGAGGGCCTGCCAGGACACCACAGCTTCCCCAGGAGAGCAGGTCTCACCTGCTCCCACCCTGCACCCTCCACTCAAGGGCGCATGGGGACCCCGAGCAGATTTAAGGTTTTGTTTTTAAACTTAAGTCATCATGGATATCATGGAACTCTGATGGATCCATCCAATGATTGTAAAAGCTTCTTGTGTGTTAAACACTCATGAAAAATACAAAAGTGACTAAGAATAACTATTATAATACAAGTAATAATAGTGCTTTAGATTAGTGTAGTACTTCTAAAAAATAGTTTTATTCTTGAAGTATATAAGATTTTTTTTGACCAGGTTTGGTCTCTGGACCAGGCATTTAGCCCCCAGCACCAGAAATGTTTATCCCCATTTTACACAGAACACGAAGTAAAAGATTTTAAACTTTTATTTTTAAGTTTTAGTTAGCACTGTTTCTTGAGCACGCAGGTCTCTGTTTTTCTCTTAGAAACCTAGGTCAGGTTTCTTCTTACAAAAGTTACTAGAATTCCTCCTTTTTAAAACTTTTCAGAATTCAGAATGACAAAGCAGAAAATGTGAATGTGATTAATTACATAAGTCTCTCTCTTAAGAGATCAAAGGGTATATACAGTTTTCAAGTCCATTGATTAAGCGCATCAGATAGTTAAAATTAATATTGAGGTAAAATGTGATATTAATATTTATAACAACTGTCCAATCATTTTGTATAGCTAGCATAAATACAGATTTAGGAATTTTGTTTTAGAAATGACAAAATTGATTGTCCTTGAGTTTTAACGATTTAACTTGAAAATATTCCCATCAATTACTATTCCTGTGTATATCTGCAACTAGTTTAGATACTGTAGATATCTAAAGAAACTACTCTTACATCCTCTTGAATCCAAGTTCTGAGTGTACTGTATGTAGCACTAATAAAATACAGATAAAATAGTAGCAGAGTCAGCTACCAATTATAATGTTGACACTGCTAACTAGTGCTTTGCATTTTTTATCTAACAAGAAAAATGTCATCTCCATTTTCAGATCAAAAAAACCTCAGCTTAGAAAAATTTATTTCTTTTTTCACAGTTACATTGTTAATAACAATGGAACTCAGTTGTAGTGTAGCTGTGTTTAACTTCACACTTACTTGGCCACCTTTTCACTATTCTGGTTCCTTTGATGACAAAAGATCCATCCTTAAACTCATCCCTACTGAGCTCCTCTAGACTTATAGAAATCTCCCAGCACTACACATGTTTTGTTTAGATACCATGACAATTCATGGGGTTTTTTTACATAAAGAAGCATTGCTCTTGAGTAGTAAGTATCAAGCCTAGCAATGAGAATCAGTAAGAATACTTCACTTTTAAAGGCTATCAACTCTTATCACCATATCAATTGTAAACATTTTTCTCATATCACCATGTAAACTCATTTTCACAGGAACATAATGTAGTTTTCTTAAAAACATATTAGAAAGTATTTTCATCCTTAAACTTTATTTTTGCACTTACCATGATTTTTTTTTTCTTTCAGGATTCAATATCACAGAAATCTGTAGATATCCATGATTCTGTTCAGCCGAGATCTGCAGATAATAAACAGCAAGCAGCACTGGCTCCTGTCACCACTGTGAATGAAGAAGGCAGCAAAATTAAATCTACAGCAAGTGAGTTTTTCTGTTAATAAAAATAGTGTATTTTATGTGATGTACAATAGGGATTATATACTTGTTTTTCCTTTTATTAATAACGTGCTGTAATTGATTCTGTGTTCAATTCTGTTATTTGGGCATCCTCCAATAAATAGATGTTCTTTTATATGGCTAGGAATTCTGCTAATAGCTACAACTTTTTCACAATGCTGTGTGTGTGTGTGTGTGTGTGTGTGTGTGTGTGTGTTCAGCACAAAAGCCATCTCTCCATCCCCTCCTTATGCCAACCCCATAACATTTCTACAAAAGTGGGGACCTCTTTGACTTTCCTGTACCCCTCTTTGGTGGTGAGAGGACCAAGGAGCTCCTACTTTTTTAAGAAGCAATTCATCTTTAAACATTTTTCTTCCCCAGACTCTTGTCTCCTTTATTCCTCCCTGACCTTCTTAGTTCTTTTCATAGAGAGGGTAAATTTTTTTCTTTTTTTTTTTTTTTTTTAACTAAATTGGTCAAATTGTTTTTACTGAAGGAAAATTATAGCATTACCTCTTTCTAGGGAGACATAGGAACATATCTTTACTTTTTTTTTTTTAATTTTTAAAAATTTATTTATATATATTTCACATCATTTCAGCCCTTGGGGGTCACCCACCACCTCCCCTTCCCACCCGCTCCAGCTGGTCCCCAGTCTCCCCTTGTACAGTTTCATTTGGTTGACCATATATTAGTGAAACCATGTGGTTTCTGTCCCTTTCTATCTGGCTCGTTTCTGCTAGAATGATTTCTTCTAGGTACATCCAGGTTTCCATAAATTCATCAAATTTGTCATTTTTAATTGATGAGTAATACTCCATTGTGTATATATATATATACCACATCTTTTTCATCCATTCATCTGTTCTGGGGCATTTGGGTTGTTTCCATGACCTTGCAATTATAAATAGTGCTGCAATAAACATCCGAGCACAGGTGTCCTTTTGTACTCATAGTTACTTTTTAAATTGTGTTTTTGCTTTTGAACTGTCATGCGCTACAGTATTTGATCATACCTCTTCATATGGCTTACCATGCCACAAAAACTACCAAGGCACCCATCGTCCTCCATCATAGACTGTGGGGCCACTCCACAGTTTGCTCCTCAACCTCCCCTGACCCTTTCATTAACATCAAATTTACAGTCAGATTTCTAGAATTTGTTTCTCATTTGATTTTTGTCTGATTCTTGTTTCTCTACATTCCGCCTACTGTGTTTCTTTCTCTTCTGACTGACTTTGCTTAGCACAATTCCCTCAGTTTCATCCTTGTTGCAATGGCAGTTCTTTATGTTTCTGAACAGTATACCATTATATGTATACCACATCTTAATTCTTTCATCTGTGACTGGACATTTAAATTGTTTCCATAACTTAGCTTTTGTAAATGGTGCTGCAGTAAACATAGGCGTGCATAGTCTTTCAGATGAGTATTTTTGAATACTTTGGGTAGATACATAGGGATGTAATTACTGAATTGTATGATAAATCTATTTTTACTATTCTGAGAAACCTATATACTAGTTTCCACAGAGATTGGGCCAGCCTACATTCCCACCAACAGTATGTAATGGCTTCCTTTTGCCACACTGTCTCAGCAGTGCTGCTTGTTTATGGTCTTTTTGATCTGGGCCACTCACATTCTCACAGGTGTGAGGTGGTATTTTATGATTTTGATTGGTATTTTTTCAATGGTCAGTGATGATTGACCTGTATTTTTCTTATGCCTATTGGCCATCAGTATGTCTTCTTTGGAGAATTCTCTGTTTTACTCTTCTGCCTATATTTTTATTGGTTTTTTAGTTTTTTGTTTTTTTGTGTTTTTTTTTTTT